>JAYMTJ010000594.1:0-10230 GCA_036897525.1 Pelargonium x hortorum | reverse complement strand
AAAAAAAAACTTATTTTACCAATGAGTTGTGGTTTAGTTGGCAACGCAGACTGAGACTGTGGGAAGAGCTATTGGGTTCGATCCCCACTAAACACACTTATTGAGAGGGGTGATGAAATTTAACTGTGACTAAGCCCCGAACCGGATTAAACCGGTTACACAAAAAAAAAAAAAACTTATTTTTGAGTAACTTATATAATAAAAAAAAAGAAAAAAAAAATGTATTTAATTAGAACAGCAATGAAACCGGAACTGTGTAGAAATATTGCGGAGTATGTACAGTAAAAGATTGGGAGTGGGAAGCAGAGAAAAAATAAAATCGGCGTCGGCGTCGGAGGCGGAGGCGAAATTGGCAACTGAGGGTGATCGGGCGGCCAAATCAGCAGCAGTGATGGACAGCTTGATTGGCCTTCTCAGAGTTCACATCTTGCGCGGCGTCAATCTCGCCGTCCGTGATGTCCGTACCAGCGACCCTTATGTCGTCGTCAAATTGGGCGCTCAGGTCTCCTTCTCTTCTCCACTTTCTCGCATTTCTCTATATATGAATTTGTATGTGTTCAGTCTTTCCAAGGCCTTTGACTTCTCTAAATACCATTTTATTTATTTATTTTGTATTTCAATTTTTTATATATAAATTTGTGCCTTTTCTGTTCATCATTTCAAAACTATAATTAAGAAATTAATCGATCACGAGTTTTCACAATTCGAAGTTCTCGAATCTACACGACTACAACACAAAAAACTCTCAAAATTTCTCTTTGAATGTTGTATAACATGATCACAAAATCACTCAGTTTTCTTTGTTATTGAGATTTTTTAGTTTTATCTCTAGGACTTGTATTTGAAAATTTAGAGTGAAATGAAGACTAAAATCCTATTTCCTGCTTTATATCTGTTAAATATCATAGTATAGTGTTTCAATTTTCTTATTATATTTATTTGCATGTATCAATTAGGACTCTGTTGAGCTCATATTTGCTTCTATATCTTCATTCAATATATCAAGAGTTTTAGAACATGTAATTGTTTTTGCATATTTAAGCTATTGGGCAGAATTAGACGCTTGATCATTATAGAGAAGACATATTGCTATTGTTTTTAACTAATTATTAGTGCTTTTTTTTTTGTGCAATTGGTCTTTACCTTCTCCAAAAGTACCAAATAAAACTCGATTAGAACAATCCATTTCATGTAATCAAGCTCGATCATGTAATATATTTTATGGATAAAAGGAAGGCAATGGAGAAAAAGTAAAAGTTTCTTTGGTGGTGTTTGGATTATTTTGTGACAATGATACTTCAAGAATGAGAATCGCTTGCTTTTGTGTGTAAATAAGAACTATTTAATTATTTCTGCTGTCATTCTCGCTAGTTTTCTAAAAGGCACTGGCGTATTCTTCGAGCTAAGGTGCAAGGCATGCAATGAGACTTGGGCTTCAATGGAGCACGGCTTAAGGATTTCAAACAAAAAAAATATAATCATTTTCAGTGCAGTTTAATAAAAGTTCATTATCATGAAATAAGCTATTTTAAGTAGATTCTTTTGCACAACAAATAATGAACTGTATGCCGTATATATATTTGATTGCTAAGTTTTTTCTCTATTGTTCTTCTCATATATTATTGCTAATCAAATGAAGATTTTTCATCTCAATATCATGATTTATAAGAACAAAATAAAAAATTTATCTTAGCAAAATTGGTTAGAAGTTGTCTAATAGCTATCTTTTTTATCTTTCTTTCTTTTGGGTACAGCCTGAGGTTGTACTATGGGCCAGCTTCCATAACTGTAAATCTGGTGCTTTCATTTTTTAAGTATGTTGATCGTATGATTTGTGAACTTGATATGTAATTTTGTCCCTTTTCTTTTTCATTTTCTCAATGTAATCATATTATATATTAGTTATGCACGTCTTCTGATCTTATACTAATATGAAATTTTGATGCAGAAACTAAAGACCCGTGTAATGAGTGCGAATGTTAATCCCGAGTGGAATGAAGAGTTGACTCTATCTATCTCAGACCCAGATGCTCCAATCAAGTTGGTATGTTACCCTCTGTGGTATAAATACATTTATTATATTTTGCTCTAATGATTTAAAAAGACACGTGTCACTATCCTTAATAAGTGTTCCCATGATAAAATGCGATATCGTGTTTTAAGCTCCAACGTAGCTTATGGAGTTCTCTATTATAATTTATAAGCATCAGACTTTACGTGGATGATTTTGCTTTGCAATTCTGTAAAAATAGTTCTTCTAGAATATTTCCATGCCAAGTAAATTGCTTGAGCCTGAGTTACCCTTTTAGAAGAACAGGTTAGTTTGGCGTGAAAAATGACGTAGTGTGTAATTGGCCACTATAAACTGTCAAAGTTTTTTGCCTCAGGGTTTCTTTCTTGAAATTGTGATTATCTACTTACTTCCCTGTTTATGGATTGTAACTTCCTTTGTGCCGAGGTCTAGTATCATGAATGACTGAGGTTGTTGTCCAATTATGGCACCAAAGAAAATACTATGGTAATGGTTATGTTGCTTTTGAAGTGTGGTATGTCTGTTACCATTGAATCTCATCTGCAAATTAGACTCCAGCCTTGGACCTTCATCCGGTTTATATCTATTTCTGATATTTCACTGTTAACGTGAATTAGGTAATGTAACGAAAACTAATTTTTCATGTAACATTTGGTATATGTAAGTTACTCTCACAAAACCCATATATGTCTGCAAGTTCACTGATAATTGTCCGTAACTGTATGGAAGTTTACTATTGTTTAAATTTTTTGTTTTTGCCCTGGTTTTTGCCTCGATAAATGTCTGAAATCCCATTGATAACTGTCTGAAGTTGTTTGGAAGTCCGTCCTTACCTATATTTTCTAGTTTTGCCCATGTTTTTGCACCGATAAATGTTTGAAATTCCATTGATAATTGTCTGAAATTCCACTGATAATTGTCTTCAAGTGATTCTACATATAACTAACATGCATCAAGTTCACACGCGTCAATACTCTTGCATATGATAATTACCAGGTTAAGTTGGTTCCAACCTGCATGTTTGGGGTTTGAAATCATTTTTTGTAAAGACGATGTAATATGCTAGTACCCAATAAGCAATAGCTACATACTCAATTGCTTTTCCTTGTATGCTTGGACATTGTATGTTTACCGTCTTTGTTTCTCTTTCATTTCAGACCGTTTATGACCACGACACATTTTCCAAAGATGACAAAATGGGAAATGCGGAGTTCAGCATCAAACTGTATGTAGAAGCCTTAAGAAATAATTATTCAGGCATCCCAAGTGGGACGGTCATTACTACAATACAGCCGTCCAGGCAAAATTGCCTGGCACACGAAAGCACCATTACCTTGATTCAAGGCAAGGTTGTCCAAGATTTGTGCCTCAGATTGAATAATGTTGAATGCGGTGAAGTGGAACTTCAACTGCAGTGGATTGACCTTCCTCGTTCTAAGGGTTTCTAGAGTTTATGTATGTTCATGCTCATATCTTCCGACCATGTGTGAATATCTTACCAGTTTGTGCAATCCAATCGCGTGTGAATTCTTGCTGGTTTTAGGTTTGTTCGAAAACAAACTGGTTGTAGTATAATTTTACATCTATGTCAGCATATGGTGTAGGATTTGAACCCTCTTAGGTTGGTTGTTATTGTTGTTTATTAGGGGGAAGGTATTAAAAAAGGATTTGATCCATATCTATTATGAATTTCTAAGTTCAGTTTTAACCGGGGCTACTTTTGGATTGGAAAATTTGGTGGAATGAGAATGATAATCATTCCTATTCTCATGTAGTAGTGCTTTATTTAATTGACTAAAGTAGTGAAATATTTTTAATGCAAATAAGGGAATAAGAATTTTATTTCCATTCCGATTGTTGATTTTCATTCCAATGCAATTCAAATGGAGCCCAGGGGATTTATGGTTTGTAATACAATCTCTAGGCAACATTTGTTTAACAAATTGTCATATATATATATATATAGAGAGAGAGAGAGAGAGAGAGAGTTTAATGAGTCTCAGCTAAGAGTTTAATGGATGAGACTAAGTCAAGAAAAAAAAAACGGATCTAGACGGGCGCAGACTGCGCCCACTAATTCATTGGGGCAAGTATGAATGTAAATAGGTGATATGACATCACTTCATTGGCCACTATTTAGTGTTTCTTAGCCACTAAATCATGGCAGCGGTTCTTTTTTCTCTCTTTATATATTTTTTTATATAAAAAAAGATGTGTGGTGTATTTTAATTTTGGGTACCATTGATACTCCAACTATACACTCATATCACAATTAATCCTCATACTATTTTTAAAAATTATGAAAGGTAGTCTAACTACACATTCTCATCGTTGGTGTCCAAAAACGCGATTTCATCCATTTTCACTGTCAGTTGCCGTTAGTTTAAGTAAAAAAGAAGCATGTGCTATTCACAAGACTTCATCTTATTAGTGAACATCATATTTGCTTCTAAATAAGAAGAATCAACTTTTTTTTTTCACACAATCAAAATTAAACATTTAGAAAAATGTGATAACAATATTAAGATTCATATATTGAATCATTCTTTTTTTTTTAAAAAAAAAACATAAATTCCATATATATGTGAAAAGAAATCTCATGGTAGCTCCAAAACTTTATAAAAACCTTTAAATCACATAGTTGCAAAAAGTTGTGTGTTTCATTTGAATTTAATTTAGACATTCTAAGAACGCCACAAAACAAAATTTTCAAACATATGACTAGCATAGGGTCGGTCACCTATGAGCTCTTCAATGTTGTTGTTTTTCGGCCTTTTTCAGCCAAAACCTTTGATGGTACCCTTGTCAAAATGGCTAATCGAGAAAATATTTTTGAATATACAAGGACATCACCCAGTGTTAGTATTTTCATACAAGAGGCGTGAGAGCTCAAAATGGGACCCCAAGTGTGTGTCTTCATTAGCGTATAGCCCAAAACAAATTGTTCGATAGTAAATTGCACTGTTTTACTCAAACGGTCGTAACTAGCTCCACAAAAACTAAAAAATTACCTGCAACTCACCATTGAAAAGATTATACTTATATATGAAGACGACAAAACAAAAAAATTCAACATACGACTAGCATAGATTCGACCACCAATATTGGGCTCTTCAAAGTTGTTTATTTTCTCATCCTTTATCCGCCAAAATATGTGATGGTACCCTTTGACAAACAGGCCACCGGAATTTTTTTTTAGAATAGACCAAAGACATCACCTAATGTTAGTACGTTCATATTAGAGGCGTGAGAGATAAAAACAAAGGGATTTAAATGCGCGTTCTTCTTAGCGTATAGCCCAAATCAAGTCGTTCGATCATAATAACGTGTTTTACTAAAACGACCGTCAATGGCTCCAAAGAGACTAGGAAACCACTCTCAACCCACTGTAAAAAAGATAAGACATAAAGGAATGCGAGATAAGTAGAGATTTGAATACATGGTAGCTAGCCTCTTAAGCAGGCTTTAGCCTAAAGAGAATGAAGAGACTGGGTGCCCGCCTGATGAAATTTTTTCAAAGGAAGATCTCTTAGTTGTGCTCATGGTGACGTTGTGGTATACGAATTCAGAAAATTATTTGGAGATCAACGAGCTTTCCCCAAACTTGAGTTACATGAGTAAAAAATTCTTTATGCAGTTGATATTTTGAAGAGTTGTCGTAGTGACATTAGAATTGTCACTGAGTGGAATTCACACAAAACTTTTAGAAAGAATTACATGATAAATATATAAAAGGGTCAAATGGTTTGATCTCCGTTAAATTGACATTTTTTTTAGCCCTTAATTAGGGCTGTGCCTTATTTTAGTTCTTGTCAACATATTTTTTTTGAATTTAACCCACTCGATCAAATACAACAGTCCGCAATATGTCACATCATCAACACACATTAGCAAGGTGATCCATATGGGTCTGACGTTGCGTTTAATTTATTTTTCAATCAGACAAAACCAAAAACGATATTGTTTTAGTTGTTTGATTGAAAAATAAATCACAACATTTTTTTATTGGAGGTTGGAAGGCTACGTGACAGACTCACGTGGACCACCTCATTGTTAACGTGTATTGATGACATATAAAAAAAATAAAAAATAAATAAAAAGAAGAAAAAACTAAATAATTTTTTTTTAAATGTTAACAATGGCTAAAACATAACACAATCTTAAACAGGGACTAAAGTAAATAAGAATTGTTAGTCCAAAAAGATCAAACCATTTAACTTGTACTCCATCCGTCTTCAAATGAGTGTCCTTTCTATTATAGGAACAAATAAGGAGAAGTTAGTTAGTGCGGTACGATTACGATTATATCATCACGATCATGTGTTTTTTTAATATGAAAGTATTCGAGATTATATTTCACCAGTAATAGCATTATTGTGATAAAAGGTCTGGGAAACAAGCCTCTCCCATGATTGATCTGAGCTACCCGAGGTCGTGCCTCACTCAACTCGTCACTGCAAACGCAAGCCTAACTAAACCCAACATAGGCTTAACCGGAGGCTTTAGCCATATCCGAAATACCCCCAAGCCGACCTATGATGACCAATACAACCCTATCCACAAGATTTCGAGAGAGACCCCCATTCTACCATAACACTCTACACGGACACGGATACGAACTTGCCAAGTCGCACCCCATCCTTCGCCGGAGAAGAACGCAAAGCCACGACTGTAACCTTGAATCAATCTGAAGAACGAACAAGATATGATGAAACCACCCAATTTGGATGAAGAGGGTTTCCAATCCGCCATAAGGCTCCAACATAGCCCCTTGTTGATGATCTACACGTCTCAATCTCCTTCCCATTTGCTCTTCTTCACGAAAAACCAATCCAAAACTCTAAAAAAAACTCCCAAAATCCTACAATTGGTAGGAAAATCTCAAAAGATATATAAACTCTAGAAGAAACTCACAAAACCTTACACAAAGCAAGGACACTCAATAGAGAGAGACCACCGTTTTTAAATGGACCTCTAACCCTAAAGAACTGGATTAAATGATTTTTTAATGCAAAAAAAATGATGTGTCCTCATGATCATGTGTCGAGAGATACTAACTAATTTTTTATAAGGATATTATTGATAATTCATGCATAACTAACTTACTAGAGAAGAAAAGATGACACTCATTTTAGGATAAAAATTTAAGAGAAAAAAGACACTTATTTTAAGACAAAGGAAGTATATAAATTAAAATTGAAAAAATAGTTTACACTGGAATAAACAACTTAACAATTACAAATCGAGATAAAGATAGAGGAAAATTAGGGCTAATTCTCTCCAAATGACGAAGAGTTCTAATCACGCTTCTGCATGACCAAAAGAAACTTGATGACACACTAAGCTAATGAAAGAACGGTCCTCAATCCTTACCCTCTAGCTAAAGCAAGTTCAGATTTTTTAACTTAATTTCTAGCAATGGGTTAACTGGTATACCTTTGCTGGGTCACAAATATACATGGTACAACTGGGGATTAGCGAGCCGCATTAACAAATTTCTTATCAATGCGGACATTCTCAACTGGTGTGGCCCGTTGGTGCAAACATGTCTCTCTCGAGCTATACCGGATCATTGCCCCAATATCCTCTTCCAACACAAGGTCGATTGGGGCCCCAATTCGTTCAGATTCCTTAATTGTTGGTGTGAGCACTCCGATTTCAATAATTTCATTCAATTGACATGGATCTCTTTCAACTACTCGGGTGTTTATGGTTTTGTGTTCTGGAAGAAAATTACTAGTTTAAATAAAGCAATTAAAGATTGGAATGTCCAGGTCTCTGGGAACCTTGAAAGTCAGATCAAAGCTTTAACAACCAAAATCGATTCATTTGATCTTCTTAGCGAAACTCGCCCCCTCTATTTCTCTGTGTTGGACGCTCAAGAAAGTATGTTGCTTTGTCTAGCTTTTGGCAGCAGAAAGCCAGGCTCTAATGGGCTTCAGACGACAACAGGAATATTATATTTTTTCATGGGCTTGCATCGATCAGAAGTGCCTCCAACCATGTTTTTGGCCTATTTCACGATGGTTGCTAGGTTAATGACCCCGTTGAACTCAATCCTTGTGCTGCAAGCCATTTTAAAGACCATCTCTCAAGGAAAACCTCAACAAAACAATCGATCGCAAGCTTGTTGTTCAAAACCTTATCACACAATATGGATGTGCAACTTGAGGCACCTTTCATTGGAGATGAAATTTTGTAGGCTATAAACAAATGCGATGGGTTGAAGGCCCCGGGGCCTAACAATTTCAATTTTGATTCATTAAAATTTGTTGGGATACTATTCGTATAGGATGTTTTAAATTTCCTACATGATTTTAACGGGTACGAAACCTTAAGTAGGGGCTTAAACTCTGCGTTCCTTTGTCTAATTCCAAAAAAAAAAAATCCTCAAAGCTTGGATGAGTTTCAACCCACTAGTCTCGTCTCGACCATCTACAAGCTCCTTTCAAAAACGCTTGCTCTGAGTCTACAAAAAGGGTCATGCTCATGCTTATTAGCGATGTCCATTCCACATTCATAAAAGATTGACAACTTGTTGATGGGATGCTTATTTCCAATGAAATCATATCCGATCTCAAGCGGAGGAAAGCTAATACGATTGTTGTGAAATTAGACTTTGAAAAGGCTTTTGACATGTTGTATTCAGGGTTCCTTGAGAACTGTTTATTCTCCACGGGCTTTGATTTTATCAGGCGAACATGGATTTAGAGGTGCCCGACGTCTCATGTATCTGTCTTGGTCAACGAATCTCCATTTTTAAATTTCAAAATCTCTAGAGGTCTCAATCAAGGGTGTCCCTCTATCCTTTCTTACTCATAATTACATCAAAAGCCTTGCATATTTTAGTCGAGAGGGGCACACAAGTTGATCTTTACATTGGGGTTCAGATCATGCAAGATTGTATTGTTTCTCACTTGCAATTCCTAGACGAGACAAATCTCTTTACGGAAGCATCCAGTTCTCAAGTGGAGATTCTTAAGGGCACTTCAATGCTTCGGGGTTGCCTCCCAACTTGAGATAAATTTCTAGAAATCACAAATCTTTTACTTCGACAGTAACACCTTCGTTCTCTCAAAGTTGTCTCTACCTTGCTAAAATGGTTCTTTTCTATTTTGTTACTTAGGATTTCCATTAGGAGCCAACCCTCGTAAGTCAAGCACCTGAAATCCAATTGTTGAAAATTCAAATGCAAGCTAGCACTTTGGAAAAGTAAACATCTCTCGCTTGTTGATAGATTATTCTTGCTCAAAGTTGGACTCTCAATCCTACCCCTATTCTTTACGTCCTTATTCCGGTTACCTAAATCCGTCATTTTCACTTTGGAATTGATTCAAAAACGTTTTCTTTGAGGTGGGAAGGCTAATGGAAGAAGCTTCTCTAAGGTCAAATGGGAGAAAGTCTATCGACTTAAATTCCACGGTGGCCTCAATTTTTGACCATTACCGGTGATGAACCAAGCTCTTTTAGCTAAATGGTGGCGATGTTTCGCCTCTTGACAATACTCCATACGGGAAAAAATTGTATGTACTAAGTATTGACGAGACCTTTAAGAATGAGATCTCTCAGTGGTGTCGCACCCAAACCTCCCTCCAACCTTGAATTACATTCTAAGTTTGAAAGATTCTCCGGTGTTCTCTTCTCTCTTTGATGTTCAAGGTTTTTGTTGGAAGTTGGGCAACAACCAATGTATTTGTTTATGGTCCGACATTTAGATCGACTCTCACACTCTTACAGTTTCGTCTCCATACTTGTACAATCTTGCTCTCAATAAGAATGATGTTCTCTTTGAGTTCCACAACCCCACTTGGACCATTCAATACAAATGTTCCCTATTGGAGTGGGAATAAAAAGTCCACACCAATCTCATACACATGTTATCCCAAGTCCATCTAAACAAAGCCTATCTGCACTCCATCTCATGGGCTCATGATACCAAAGGCAATTCTGCCGTTAAAAGAGCATCCCTAAATATTTTCAGTTGTGATTTCCCTCAGATGTGGAAGCCGTTATGGTGTCCCGTAGTCTGGAAGTCTATCTCATTACCCAAAATTCAAATGTTGACCAAGCTCGCCACTTCAGACTGCCTCCCGACCTTTGTTTACCTTAAAGAACGGTTGTGTTATGATACCCATCAGGAAATGCATTTTTCATTGTTGCTCTCTCTCTCACACACACACACACAAAAGGTGAACATT
>JAYMTJ010000593.1:0-10240 GCA_036897525.1 Pelargonium x hortorum | reverse complement strand
TAATTCCCATTCGAGATTTGTTCACAGGTTAAGAACTTCACCTCTCCCCAGTGGTGTGTTGAGCAGAGACATCTTTCCACTCACGCAGCCATTATTAACCAACTGCGACACATACGTTGAGTCTCGTTGGTTGATTTAGATTGCAACTGATATAACATTATATTAGTCAAACAACTTATTCAAATTTTACTCTATAAATATTTACCTTAAATTAAACCATTATACTACAATTAACTCAACAAATAAAAAAAAAAAAGTAATCCATTGTGAAACCAAATCAGAGAGTAGTTGGTAATGATACCTGGCCGCGATATTCATTTGCCGTCCGACCAGCAGAGGGAGGATCACCGCCGATTCTCCTAATTTCAAATTTTATGGTTTTGTCGTTGGGTTGTCATCGGAATCGCTACCCATATTTCTGGTACCACTCAAAACTCACTATTCATACAATTTTGTAGCATTTAAACATAGATTCGCTGCGCATTGCATTTCTCATATCATAGTTTCCAAGGTTTACAACACATTTACAATCTCATATATATTATAAGTCTTGATTGACTTCATTTTTGTGTGCAACAACAGCCAAAGTTGTTGAGGTTTGTGTAATGCAATGGATATAGATCTTGGTTGAATTGTTGTGAGATAGAAATGAAAATGGCGCCATCAGTAGATGCAGCTGCGTGGGTGTTCAATATTGTCACTTCAGTGGGGATCATCATTGTCAATAAAGCTTTAATGGCTTCATATGACTTCAGCTTCGGTAAATTTCTTTGTTTCTGACATCTTCACCACCATTTCAAGCTAGGACCCCATAATAGTTCCGTCTTGTCTTCAATGTGTCTTTGTTACTTGTTAACCACAATCATAGTTGCAATTAACTCCATTTGTAACATATTATCAAAAGTTGTTAAAAATAGACAATCAAGCTAAGTTATTATCACCGACACAGCAATCCTGCACGATTTGTCACTGAAAATGGCAGATCAGTGCTTCAATATAGATGATGCTCTGTACCCATCTGTTGAAAAACAATGCTTCCATGAATTTACAAAATACTCCCACCGTCCCAAAATGAGTTTCGTGTTTCACTTGAATTAATAAGTTAGTTACACGTGAATTGTTAATAGTATCCTTATAACAAGTTAGTTTGTATCCTTTAAGATATGATCATGAGAATACAATAGTAAATATATCACACTAACTGACTTCTTCTTTTTTTTTTTCTTCTCAAAATAGAAACAAGGGCACTCATTTTGGGACGTAGGGAGTATTACATTTGAGTCGTTCTGAATGTACTTCACAATTAGGTTTGGATAAAAACTTTAGTCAATTGCAATGCAATTCCTAAAATATGATAAGGTGTTATCCAAATTTGAACTCTAGATTGAATGTTTATGTAGAAAAGAAAAATGATTAAACAATCTGCGAGAGTGGCTGTACTTGTTGGAACATAATGGCATAGTTTTTTAAATTGGTTTTCTTCTTGAACCTCCCAGTCTTGATTTCTGTTACTTATTTAGAAACCCATGACTCTGTGTTAAATTGTTCTTGTTTTGATGGTTTTTTTTTCATTTGCATTTATCATGAACGTTTTTTTTTTTGCTGATCATGATACTTAAAGAGGTTAAATGTATGCAATTTTTAGTTGATTTAGCCTGATCCGCTTAACTATTGAGCTTGTTGGATATTGTATTTTTGTTAAAATTATATAAATTCCTGCAGCTACTACGTTAACTGGGTTGCATTTTGGTACCACAACCTTAATGACGGCTGTTCTTAAGTGGTTGGGCTACATTCAACCCTCTCAATTACCTTTCAAAGAGCTTCTCAAATTTGTATTCTTCGCCAACTTTTCTATTGTTGGAATGAATGTTAGTTTAATGTGGAATTCAGTGGGGTTTTATCAGGTAAATCTGCATATACTCTGGGTTTAGATTTTCCATAATTTTGTTTGTAATAATTCCTTAACCTTCACGTTGTTCAGATTGCTAAGCTGAGTATCATTCCTGTATTGTGTTTATTGGAAGTGACGTTTGACAAGATGCGGTACTCAAGACACATAAAGCTTAGCATAGCAGTTGTTCTCTTGGGTGTTGCTATTTGCACAGTCACCGATGTGAGTGTCAATACAAGAGGCTTTATTGCTGCTTTTGTCGCAGTCTGGAGCACTTCCCTGCAACAGTATGTAAGTTATTGTTCCAAAGATATTTTATCGTTAAATGAGTATATTATGCGCTTCATTTATGATGTGTTCATGTATATATTTGTCTTGTACGGCATGGTACATGTGCGCATCACCGAACATGTAAATGCTATATGGTATCCAATTCAGTTAAATTTTCACATTCCACAACTACCCCAAAACGTTGTCAATATGATCAAATATCCAGCCAGTCTCTTGAATTCTTTGAATACAGTAAACAATTATTTGTCGTATCATCATGTTAACTCACCTATATTGATCTACTTGCGCAGTATGTACATCTACTGCAGCGGAAGTATTCACTCAGTTCTTTCAGCCTATTGGGACATACTGCTCCAGCTCAGGCTGCAACTTTGCTATTATTAGGACCTTTTTTTGATTATTGGTTGACAAACCGAAGAGTTGATGCGTATAACTACAATACAGTATCTCTGGTATGTAGCAAACCTTCTCTGTCTCGCAATTTTAGATCTTTTTTGTGCTGCAAATTGTATCTGCATTACCATTTTTGATGATAGACCAGGCTTCATCAGATTGTTTCTTTTCTCTACTAGTGCTTTTTTTTTTTCCTCGTAGGGTCTTTCTATACTACATTGCTCAAGGGGTATACTTAAAATGTATCTGTGTACTGCGGTGGGGTAGCTATTCAGGAAGTAGAAGTCTAGTAATGCATTTAAGTTAACTTGTACTTGAGGTTTTCACAAAGTAGATTCCGATCTATATTATTTTACTTATAGAGAGGCTCATGTACTTCTTTTTTCATCTAAGGAGCCTTATGAGAACAAAAAGTTAGGTAAAGACTTGAATAACATTTTCTTTCTGTAGGTATTCCTCTAAATAAAGGACATGCAGATTACTAGGCAGGAGTTTTCGACAAAGTACTAAGCTTACGGGGAATAAGAGAACCAATCTAGTCTAGGACAAAAAGTCTTTCCTATACGCTGTCCTTTTACTGTAAGGGGGTTTAAGGTTATTAAGTACTTTTTAAGGGAGATATACAAAGACTGATAGAATTTAGAGCAAGAGATTCATCTTCTTTAATTCGTTAGCTGATTGTATAAAACTAGAATCCCACTACCAATCCAAATTTGTGAAAACTCATAATATATAATACAGTTAGAAATTGTAAACAAAATCTCTCTAATACTATGGCGGATAAACTGAAATACCTACATGAACGTGACTTCATAAGCTTGATGTACACAAGTGAGCAATACCTCAAGTGGGTTTTAATTGTTAATTAGTTATTACTCCATCCATCCCAAAATGAGGGACCCTGTTTGTATTTTGAGGCAAATTGAGAAGTTAGGTAGTTTGGTATATTTACTATTGTATTCTCATGATCACATGTCAAGGAATACTAACGAACTTGTTCTAAGGATACTATTGACATTTCATATATAACTAACTCAAAAAAATGAAAGATGACACTCATTTTGGAACGGAGGGATTGCAATTTGCAGTCTCTACATTTTAACTTTTAATCAATACTCTCTTGAGTTCTATAAAACAGTTTTATACAATAATGGGCACTAACTGTCACATACATTTGTTGATCTGTGCAGATATTTATTATTATCTCGTGCATGATTGCAGTAGGGACCAACCTCAGCCAGTTCATCTGCATCGGGAAATTCACAGCAGTGTCTTTCCAAGTACTTGGCCATATGAAGACCATTCTTGTGTTGGTGTTGGGGTTCTTTTGTTTTGGAAGGGAGGGTCTGAATCTGCACGTAGTACTAGGCATGATCATTGCTGTTGTCGGGATGATCTGGTACAGCAATGCCTCTTCTAAACCCGGTGGAAGAGAGCGCCTTGGCCATTCAATACCGTTGGTCAAACCACAAAGACACAACAGTTCGAGTGATCACGATGAAGGGATTTAAGTGTTCAAACACTACATTTCTAGCACGCCATCTATCCTGATTTTGTAACTTCAAATTTTCTTGCCAACCCCTTAAACAGAATAGATGCTTCAGGATATGAATCTCTTTTGGAAATCCTTCTGTTTGATTCATATGATCGTTATATTCAAGGTTAAGAGACATTGATTCGTTTCTTTTAGGAAGCTAAGACTAAAGCTTCTGTTGGGACTATCACTGCCAATAAATCTTTAGTGGCTTCAGTTTCCGTCATTCTTGTATGCAATTTACTTACCGATTTGTCTTTATATTCTATACATAGTGGCTTGGGTTCTCTTTGTTGCAGTTATGCCAGAGCCATTTCTAATTCAATTCAATGACGAGGTTGTGATCAAAATTGTAATCAACTGCACCAATTATAACAGGTAATCTTGTTTTCATCAGAAATCAGTATCTCTATATGAAGTTATTCTTACGTAAAGCTCTTAAGCTGTTAACTCTTACTTCTCGTCTCACGCGGTGCCATGCCCGTGCCAGCTTCTTTTCACTGATCCATAGCAGAGTGAGGTAGCCTTACTTTTGTGTGTTCATATTAATGTCTTGTACGGTATTATGGTATTTTATATCGCTTGACACCACAAAACACCTGTTTACTTCCATTGTCTGTAGAATGAGTTTGTTTATCAAATGATTGAACAGCTAGGAGGAATATACGCGATTTAGTTGACGTTCAGATAAAGTATGTAATGAGTTAGGAGTTCAATATATCCTGGTTAGCAGAAGGTGGGTATATATATTTTTTGATCGGCAATTTACTTACCGGTTATCTTTATATTCCATATATAGTGGCTTTGTTTTTCTTTGTTGCAGTTATGCCAGAGCCAATTCAATTCACTTCAATTCAAAATTGTAATCAACTGCAGCAATTATAACAGGTATCTTCTGAAATTTTCAATCTTGTTTTCATCAGAAATCAGTATCTCTTTATGAAGTTATTCTTACATAAAGCTTTTATTACAGTCCGGACATTGGATCTCTACGGCATGTTCTCAACTTAATTCCAACTTTTTGTCTCTCGCGGTGCCATGCCCATGCTTCTTATCACAGATCCATAGCAGACTGAGGTACTCTACATCATCAATACGTAGACATATAATGTGTTCATTTTCCTTACTTATGTGTATGCATATTAATGTCTTGTGACACGACAAAACACCTGTTTACTTCCATTGTTCGTAGAATGAGTTTGTTCATCAAATGATTGAACAACTAGGAGGAATATACTTACTATTCAGAAAAAAGTATGTTATGAGTTAGGAGTTCAATATTTCCTGGTTAGCAGAAAAGCGGATATTCATTGCTTATTATCATACAATCACTTTTTCACGAGCCTCGTGTGGGGTAAAATCTTTGTATAGATAGGATTGTTAGAAAGTAAATGAAATGAACAATTCTTCAATACTCTACGAACTAGTAGTACTGTTTTTCATAACAAGCCTAACTAGCACATATATGGGGTCTAATTAGTAGCACTGTTTTTCATATTTGCATATTCAAGACTCCGTGTTTATTCATTGATAAACTTAGAGTTGGACAAGTTGTTTTACGTTCATGGGATACACTTCGTGTCCGACGTCAGAAGCGAAAGCCTTTGAAGCAATGACAACATTAACAGCCTCCGTAGGATGTAATCCATCGAAGAACACATGACTGTTCCTATCCGTACATGTTTGTCCTCCTCTTTTGCATAAACTTCCATTCCCTCCTTCAGACAATGTTGGTACTGCACAACAAGGTCTCTCTGCATCCTCAAAACCTACACTTGCACATTCGCGAGTAAATCAATCATAGCTATTGGAATATAATTTCAAAGTATGAATGTGGACTTTAACTATCAGATCAATCGTTCGATATTGTTACAGAGCTTGTGTGACCTAAAGGTCACGAGTTTGAATCCTGACACTCTTAAAAATGTGTAATTAAGCGTATTGTGTATGTACCTTTGGATGTAGGGTCTGTAATGATCTCTAAAATAGTCTGGTAGGAGTTGACAAAAACAAGATTGGAACCGGGCATATGTTGTTTTAAGGCGTCAACAAGTGTCCTCAAGTTGGCATTGAAAAGCTGAGCAGCCTGGTTTAGAGGTTGATTACACCTAGTATTGTTGCTTATAATTTGTTGCCTGGCCAAAACCATAGGATAGCATCCTAATGGGTTCACTGACAAAAGCACGAACTTGCGACCTCCCAAATCATACAATTTCTGCACCAACAAATTGTAAGTTAACATCTTAATTTCTTATTCTTGTACCAAACATAGTAATTAAGAGACTAGTCAATATACATTTGCCTTTTGAGGTGCACTGTCTTGTTCTGAATATATTGGTAAAAACTTCATAATTTAGTTTCTAAACATTTTCGTATAAATTTTATTCGGTGCATAAACTTTTAAATATGTACTCAAAATGGTCATTGGCGTTAGTTTTCCTCATTTTTATTAAGTGGTCATTGTTAGTTTCCATCAGTTTAGCGTTAAACGGTGCATCTGTATTGAATGCTTTTAAATAGATATACCATGTGGAAAGACTGGGACACGCCCAGTGAAATCCAGTACATAATCAATACATAATATGACGTCAACAAAATAAATGTATAAAAGTAATCTTATAGTATTTTTTAAATTTTACAACTGGTCATTTAGCAACAAATTAACATAAACCAAAGACAATGAACTCTTTGGGTCCATATTTCAAAATTCCACGACAAATTTAAGTTTTTTAAAAAAAATCATAAATTGAATTGCATTAATATCCTATAGTTTAGAAGCTAAATTATACTCTCACCATTTCAAAATGAATGTCCTTTAATCTATTTTGAGAAAAAGATATAAGAAAAAGTTAGTTCGTGTGATATATTTAATTTTTTATCGTTATAATTATGTGTTAAAGATACTAAATAACTAATTATATAGATATAATTAATAATTCATAACTAACTTGTTAAAAAAAATGACATTCATTTTAAAACAAAAATATTTCAAAAGAAACGCGACTCTCATTTTAAGACGGACGAAGTAGCATTTATTTTTCGAAAATGACGGAAACATTTTCTGAACCCAAGGCTCTGCCAATTTTTAAGTTCCAAAATATTGGCCTTAATTAAATGCAGGCACAGATGTCTTTTCCATTTTTTATTTGCACCAAAAATAAAGTTTTTTTTAATAAAAATTGAAAACAACCATATTTTATCAATTCATTCAATTTGCAAAATATGCATGGATGTATAGGGAATAAAAAAAATATGAGACATGAATTTCTTACCTTAAATTAAGCAAATTTAATGAAATCTTAAATTTCACAAATACACCAATGACTCAATTGGTAACGCAGAAAGAGATTGTGGTAAAAAATATCGAGTTTGATCCCCACTAAACGCACTTATTGAAAAGGTAAAGAATTTTAATTGCAACTGAGCTCCGAACTGAATTAAACTGGTGTTTTACACACACCAAAAAAAATAATAATAATCACATAGCTGAGTGATTCGGTAGCTAGATTGATAAATAAAACTATGTCAAATAACTCCTTACTTACCTTCCTTACTCTCTATACCTAAAACTGAGTACATGAGACACCCTTTATATGTTGGCAACTACCAAAACTAGGCCAGACATTAATAGCTATTCAATGCATGATCTAACGTGGAATCTCTGTATTTATTACTTTGTCACATGAAATATCCTACGAGCCGTTGGTTTAGCCATTTCTAAGTGAATTATTAGGAGTTCAAGACATACTAACTAATTTAAAATTTTAATTTTTATGTTGTTTATTTTTGTAAGAAGGGTATATTTGGAATTTAAAAAAATCTTTTTTTCCATGAAATTGAAATATTCAAAACTCTAAATATTTGAAATTTCATAGCAGAGGTGAAATTTGCAATATTCACATTTTTTTAATATTTCAATTCATAGAAAAGTATAATACAATTCCATTTCTCTATTTTTATGAAAAATTAAACGAGCGACCACCTAATGTTTACCATAGCTAGGCAAATGGTGCTAGTTTCATATATAAATGACATGTTTTTTTAGGGGGAAATACAAATAGTCCTTATGTACTAAAAACACTTATATTTTTGAACTTTAGTTCTCGGCAGATAGTGAATATGTACTTGTCAAAACATTGTTCCGCCGGTTAAGATGGATGAAAAATTTATCTCTCATCACATGCATTGCAAGTGACTTTCTATTTTACTCAAACTATCTTTCATCATCACATATTTAAAGACGATGAATATATTGACGTAGAAAACATCAAATCTTTGAAAAAAAAAAATTAGTTTGTGACGGATTTGCGACGATAATCCGTTGCTAAAACAGCCTAGGAAAACTAATTCTAATAAATCGATTCTAAATATTGGTTTTGCATGAGTCCAATTGAGACCCATAACAAGCATGATGAAGGTGAACCCATTAAGTATTATGTGTATGTGTACCTTTATTTGGGCAGAGAGTGTGGATATGAGATTGGCAGTGAAGGCTTGGAGAGGGACATTGTTGTTGAGCCCTCTAAGAAAGTAGTTGAATGAATAATCATTCCCACCAGTTCCCAAAACAAACAAGTAGTTGGGTAGTAACTCCTTACTTTTGCATCCCAATTGGCTTTCTACATCTTCCAAACTTACTTCTTCAAAGTTCCTGATTTGTTGGTTCAGATTTATCACCTCTCCCTGAAAACACCACCATGAAACCCATGACATCACTCTATAAAGTTGTGGCCAACTTTATCCCATCCACAAAAAAAGTTTAGAAACAATGAGAACACTAGCTTACAAGTCTGTTATGGCTTATTATACAGTTTTGAATGTCAAGATTCAAACACTTAACATTTAGATTAATCAAGACTTAATACCATATAGCCGATAAAAAAATAAAAATAAAAACTTAATAATATCATATTGAATAACTCAACTAAAATTTTAAGCCAATAGTAAAGTTTTTATTTATACTTTTAATAAGTATCATTAAAGTTATTAACTTGTACATTTAACTGAGGTCGTGATTTGAGCAAGGAAGGCAAATTTGACCAACATACGACTATCTCCAAAGTACAACGTTGAGAGACTCTTACATTAAGCCACCTTCATTTTTCAAATTATATAATTATAGTTTGTATTTTCACATCAAATACTCTATATGTCTCAAAATGAATGTCATTATTTCTATTTTGAGGAAACTTAAGAAAAAATTAGTTAGTATGATCTATTTTCTTTTGTATCTTCATGATCATGTGATAATGATACTAATTTGTTATAAGAATAATATTGACAATTCATGCATAACTAACTTGCTTTAAAAATAAATAAATAAATCACTTATTTCAGGACAAAATTTAAGAGAGACATAATACTAATTTTAAGAGAGTGAATAGTTGTTAAAGTTATGTTTGTGCCTGTGTGTGGGAATGTCGCATCAAAAGAGAATTACGAGAGTATATTGAAAAACCTAACTAAAGAATGTAGGTTTTCTTAACATGCTAATTATGGTACACTAGTTGTATTAATTGCTCTAGAAAAGTAGATACAATAAATTTATTGGTAATTTTTCTCGGTTCTGTTACTATTGTTTCCACAATTCGTGACACAACTAAAATAATTATAGAACTATAATTTATTGGAATGTGTCTTCATTATGTTTTTCTTCATGATTTGAGTTGCATTATTGACAAGGATAGCCGGATAGGCTAAGTCTTTTGTCAACATTGTTTATGTGCATTGTGAAGTGGTAAGGCTCATATGTTTCTCTCTTTTGTGTACTATTCTTTTTTATTTTAATAAACAGATATGGATACCGTCAAACATCTCACCTTTTCGTTGGTGGAGTTCTTTAAAAAAAATCAACCTATCCTTATTATTTACCAAAAATAAAATGTGACACTTATTTTGGTACAAAACGAGTATATAGCAGATAAGTTTGAGTAAGAAACAAAAGATGATAGGTGATGAAAATAAAAGAAAGGTTCAAGTTACCGCAACAAAGCCAGTGCCATCAAGAATCCCAGAAGCCCCAGAAGCGTAGTTGACACCAAGTTTTCTTTCTCGGAAACGTTCTCAGCGAGACGACGAGGTCGATGGTTCCTTTTACGGGTGTCAGAGCCTCGTTGAACCCAACTAGC
>JAYMTJ010000592.1:0-10243 GCA_036897525.1 Pelargonium x hortorum | reverse complement strand
AAGTTGAGCCAATCGTGTCCATTTGGAACGAAGAAAACGTTACATATCCAACTAATCCGAGTAGATTCGCGTCATTTTTGATGGCTGGGATTGATCATATTGGGTTTGCGAAGAAAGTGGAAAAGTTGTCAGCATTACGAAGTGTGTACAGCTTGGCGCAGTGCACGCCTGATATATCGGAGGGCGAGTGTAAGAAGTGTCTGGAAAGAGCAGTGGCTCATTTTCCTGATCGGTGCGGGGTCAAAATAGGAGGAAGAGTTTTGCTTCCTAGCTGCAATGTCAGATACGAGTCCTACATGTTTTATGAGGAGAGTTTTAAAGGTAAAGTCCATCGATCGATCCTATTCCTATATATCCCTAATTTAACAGCTATTAATTTGTATATATATATATAATCATTCAGGAAAGTTGTCAATGCGAATAATCATTGCCATTATCGCTTCAACTGTTGCTTCTGCGGCGCTGATCGTGGTCGTTGTTTGCGGTTCCCTGAAGTGGAGAGCACGGCAAAACAAGGTGGGAGAAGAAGAATGTGGTGAGTAAAATAACTCAATCTTTTTTACTGTTCATGTTCATGGCATGGCATGCAAATTAATTTTGTCTCTCCGATCCACTCAATATGCATATTCTGTTTTTGATTGTGCAGTGGGGAGTGAGATGTTAACCATGCAGTCCTCCTATTACTGTTTCCCCACGCGATTAAACCTGCCACTAATCATTTCTCGGATGATAACAAGTTGGGTCAAGGAGGGTTTGGTCCTGTCTATAAGGTAAACTTTGTAGTTTATATATATATATATATAGCATAACTATTTGACATTTCTAGGTGCACAAACTTAAAATTGAAGTATTATAATATTTTTCAGGGTACTCTTCCAAATGGACAAGAAAAAGCTGCAAAGAGGTTATCAAGAAGTTCTGGCCAAGGCACTCAGGAATTCAGGAATGAGGTTGAATTGATAGCCAAGCTTCAACACAAAAATCTAGTGAAGTTGTTGGGACTATGTTTTAAAGAAGAAGAGAAGATACTTGTCTATATGAGTTTGTGTCCAACAGAAGCCTTGACTACATCATTTTTGGTATTTTTTGTCCTCCATTCTTTTTACTATTTGTGCTACCAAAGTTCATATACTTGATTAATGTATAACATGAGTTTAAATATAAGAATATTATATAATGTATCTACCTACAGATGATGGAAGGAAAAAACTGTTGGATTGGTCAAGGCGTTGCAAGGTCATAGTAGGGATTGCACGAGGACTTCTTTATCTCCATGAAGATTCTCGACTTAAAATCATACATCGTGATCTTAAGGCTAGTAATATTCTGCTAGATGCAGACATGGATCCTAAAATTTCAGATTTCGGCATGGCAAGGATTTTTGGGGCCAACCAAACCGAAGCAAATACTAATAGAATTGCTGGGACATAGTAAGTTAATTTTGGTTATATCTGTAATAAGATCGTATAATATTATGAAGTGAAATAATTCAATAAACCAGGAATGTAAATGTAAAGAAGAAGATGCACACAATGATTAATACCATTTCTGTTTATTGCAGTGGCTACATGTCTCCGGAATATGTATTTTTTGGACAAATCTCTGTAAAATCAGATGTGTTCAGTTTTGGTGTGTTAATGCTGGAAATTATTAGTGGTAGGAAAAACAGCTGCTCCTATCAGTCAGGCAGTGGCGACGGGCTTCTAGGCGATGTGATCAGTACAGTTCATGAGTGCCAAAGGAAAATTCACAAGTCTTTTACCACTATCTATTTGCACTGATTACTGAATTGTTGCATGTAGTCCTGGAAACAATGGAGAAGTGGGACACCATTGGAACTAATGGATCCGATTCTAAGAGATTGTTATTCGAGAAATGGAGTGATAAGGTGCATACACATAGGGTTATTATGTGTTCAAGAAAATATGGAAGACAGACCCACCATGGCATCTGTAGTGTACATGCTTAACACTGAGACTGTTAGCTTACCTTAGCCTCAACAGCCTCCATTCATCAGCCATAGTAGGAGATCCTCCCATGTTCTTATCACTTCTGACATCTTAGATCAACCTACTAGTGACTACTCCATGCCATTGTCTGCGGCTGAAGGGCCGTTCGTTGATTCATATGAGCACATTTAGTAATATTCTTCAAGTAATTAAGAGCGTAATCCCTACCAAATTGATTCATGTCTTTTTCAAATAGAGTGACTAGAATATTATACCATCATGTCTGTTAACATGCTCAGTTTTTTCATTATTTGGCATACAGAGGAAGTTTCAGGTCAAACTTTACACTCTTTCATTAACAAAAGTCAAACTTCCCCAAAATTTTCTGGTGCACAAGCACACAATGGGTTGTTATGGGTCTAAAAGCAGTGGGAAACATGTCCTTCTACTCTCTTTTTTTTTTTTTGTGTTTTAGAGTTGAGTATATTTGAAAGAAAATTGACTAAGCTGGAATTATACTGTTTACTTAGAAATTGATTCAAACAATATGATAGCAGGTATATATGAAAATAAGTACGAGACCCCAAACTTAGAAATCAGATCTCTATTGGATATAGTTTTTTTTTTTGAATAATCTCTATTACATATAGTTAAGTACATGAAACAAACAAAGTACAATATGACCAATGCACACACCATTGTGGATTGTACAAAAATCACCTATTGTGCAGTTACTAAGTACCACATTATACCTTCACAAATATAATCATTCTATCAATAACCATTTATAAAATATAAGATGTTATGTCAGAGAAGAAACTTCATAAAATAACTTATAAATGCTCAAGCTCCAAATACAAGTAGGCAAACAAAACAAAACAAACACTTTTGAAGACAAGTATGGTGAGTGAATCACTGACATATGAATACGGGCGATTGGGGCTCTGTTAATGATAGATCAGCCTCTTTGTTTTATAGGAGAACTTGGGCACTTTGAACACAATATTGTTCTCCAAAATATTCTTCTTTTCAGACCCATAGTACTATTTTGGGATGCAGCAGTTTCTCCAATTTTATAGATTTATTTATGTGGGTCTGTGTCTGTCTTATACTACCTGCCGGCCGCCACTGTTCTATCCAAATGATATTTAGTTTTGGTTTCTTTGTGGAAGAAAGAGTCGTTACCTTCTTGATCCCATCATGTTCTTCCTAATCCCCTTTCCATGTATTTGTCACACACAACTTACTGATTCACAGTAATTTATTGCATATGTATTTGACGTGTTCATTCTGATTTCTAGCAACCATGTTTGCAAAAGAGATGAATCCTAGTACTCCGCTTTCTTTGCCTTCAAAATCATATGATTATCCGCTTGTGCTTCCGCTCATCTTTCTTTCTTCTCTCTTCCTTGTTAACCCACAAAATGCAGTGGCTTAACCTCAATACCTCAGTGAGATTTGTGTCTCAACTTTTGAATATACTGCTTTTAGTCCATTCCATAACAATCTCAATCTTCTCCTCAACCGAAAGTTCTTCAATGAAGATGCAATTTCTGGCTTCTATAACACATCAGATGGGGAATACCCAGATGAAGCCTATGGCCTTTTTCTCTGCAGAGGAGACGTCACTCCTCAAGATTGCCAGGATTGCATCAACGCCGCAACTCAGAAGATTATACAAGACTGTCCTGGCAACAAAGAGGCATTCATATGGTATGATGAGTGTCTTGTGCGTTACGCGAACAGGTCTTTCTTCTCTATTATGGAATCAAGACCAGCCTCTGCCATGGCGAATTTACAAAATGCAACACATCCACATAAATTTAATGATACTTTGGATAACATGTTTGACAACCTAACTACTGTGGCCATCTCCGATCCTTCTACACATCTGTATGCAACCACGGAAGTTAACATATCAACTTTAATGAGTCTATATGGCCTTGTGCAGTGCACACCAGATTTGTCTACAGCTGACTGCAAAGCTTGCCTGGGTGATGCTGTCACTCTAATGCTATCCCTCACAAAGGAAGACGAAATGGGTAGAAGAATTTTTCAACCAAGTTGTAACATAAGGTTCGAGTTGTATTCCTTTCACGGAGACCCTAGAGTTGATGCTCACGCACCTTCACCTTCATCCTTGGTCAACCCAACCGACGAGGACCCCAAAGGTACAGATTGTTATTGTTACTGTTAATTGTTGTCCCATCATCTTCAGAATTAGTGCTAATAGAGAACCATTTTCATTGAAGAAAGAAAAGGAAGGAAAGAAACTTGGATAGCAATCGGTGCTGGCATATCTGGGGTACTATTGTCTGTTGTCTGTGTTTATACTATCTGGAGAAAGAACAAATCGAAACAAGGTTACAATAGATCTTATTTGTCATAGTTACAACTGTTAACACCTTTCAATTTTCCTTTCTGTCAGTAAGTAAATAGATTATGGATCATGCAGAGAACAAAGAAAATAGTCGAGAGGTTCAATCACAGGAATTTCCTTCAATTCCATTAGTTATTGTTGAGGCAGCCACAAACCATTTCTCTTATGAAAATAAGCTTGGCCAAGGTGGATTTGGCCCAGTCTATAAGGTAACTAATCATAATGAGCTTAATACTTTTAGGCATCCAACTATTGATTAGTCAATTGTATATAGTTTGTACTGTAATTGAGAAATATTCGGTCATTTTGGGTGTACTCGTGAACAACAGTTTGGAACAAAGAAACTTGAGTTGTATATGTCCTGTATTCTGTTTTCAGGGTACAATATCAGATGGAAAAGAAATTGCAGTCAAAAGACTATCAAGAACCTCTGGCCAGGGACTGGTCGAGTTCCAAAATGAAATTACCCTGATTGCGAAGCTACAGCATAGAAATCTTGTACGACTCTTGGGTTGCTGCTTAGAGGGAAATGAAACCCTTCTCATCTATGAATACATGCCAAACAAAAGCCTTGATGTCTTCCTTTTTGGTTGGATCCTCGAAACATTTTTCCTTTTCCAGCCAATGTTCGATCCTTAAACTTCGCACTATAAGTCATTGTTGTTTTCTATGCTGATCATAGATTCAAGCATAGGTGTGCATTTAGATTGGAAGAGGCGATATAGCATTATAAATGGAATTGCACGGGGCGTTTTGTATCTCCATGAGGATTCTCGACTCAGAATAATACATAGAGACCTCAAGGCAAGTAATGTATTGCTAGACCAGGAGATGAATCCGAAGATATCAGACTTTGGAATGGCTCGGATTGTTGGGGGGAATCAAATTGAGGGTAATACCAATAGAGTTGTTGGAACATAGTAAGTCTGTACAATTCAATATAGAAATATTTTCAAAAGATTTGGTGTACCATAGAATAAAAACTTACTGCTATTTCATGAGCTAACTTCTATTGATGAGCATTCTAATGTAGCGGGTATATGGCGCCAGAGTATGCTATGGAAGGACTGTTTTCTATTAAATCAGATGTGTTCAGCTTTGGAGTGCTGTTGCTGGAGATTATAAGTGAGAAAAAGAACAATGGATTTTATACATCTGAAAATGGTCACAGCCTCCTAACTTTTGTATGTACTGATACTCTCCCAATCTTTTCTGAGTATAATCTTGATAGAGATCACTATGTATACTAATTCATTCCTTATTGTGCAGGCATGGAAATTATGGTGTGGAGGTGAAGGATTAAAGGTGATAGACCCATTACTGGTGCAGTCATGTGTGGGAGAGGAGGTGCTAAAGTGCATACATATAGGATTGCTGTGTGTCCAGGAAGACCCAGCAGACAGACCCACCATGTCATCCGTTGTCCTTATGTTGGGAAGTGAGACCATAACACTTTCCCAACCAAGAGAACCTGCATTTTCTGTAGGAAGAGTTATTGCAAAGTCACTAGCTGATCCTTGGCTATGTAATAACACTTGTTCAGTTAATGAAGTAACATGTACAGATGTGTCGCCTCGGTGACTGGCCTGGCATAATTGGACTTGAGATCGAATTATTTGGATCAGGTACCTCTTCAGCAATTATTCAATGCATATATGTAGCCTAATTCCATTTCCAACCATAGATGTACATAAAACATGTATATATGAATATAGCTTCAGTTATCAGTGGGCGAATTGTGATTGCACAAAATATGTTTTCTCTGTTTCTCTGTATGATTTGAGCCACAATTAACTTCTCCTTCCTATAGCTGATATGATTTGAGCCACAATACATACATATATACATTTATTATAACAATCTCCATGTATAGTATACAATGGACTTATTATACGTTTTAGGTAGGTTCAAAATTGCTGTTTAAAATCAAAAGATAAACAGGTGATCATTCTCTCTCAAAACATTCAGTTCTTCCACTTGTGAGCCATCAGCCATGAGTATTGTGCTTCCCCTTTTGCCAAACTTTTTCTCTGCAACCACCCAATTTAACCTTTTGTGATTAAAATACATAAATTTTTGAATAGTTAGATTTCATAAACAGATACAGAGTTCATGTTACATACCTAACATAGACAAGCTAATCTTATTAGCTAGCAACTGAATTTATAATGGAGGTATATGAAGTACCTGCTAATTTGAAAAGGTCTTCAATAGAGTTAGGCAGAAGTACAAGCGATCCTATTGCTTCTTCTTGTGTTTTTTCATTGGGTTCATGCCCATGAATTATTACCCTTGTCAGATATCTATCAGATAACGGACTACCAGTAGTAGTTTCTGGTGCTCCTGTAATGTACATTTTAGCAAAAAACTTAATTATGCAGTTCCATCACGACCATAAAGTTGTTACATACAATTCATTGAGTGAGAATGAGGATGTTACCTTTGAAATTGTCTCCATATGATCTTTGTGGATCATCATTAGATGCTATATTCTGCAAATTAAGACATGATTCAGCTGAAAGGTTAGGTTTGTTGCACAAAACTTTCCTTAATTACAACAGTTACTTGTCCTATTTTCAGTATGATTTTTACAACATAATTATATTGGTTTATTGGAGAATCATAGTCATATATAGAACTCAAAATGTTTAGGCAGTTTAGCCAATAAATTGGTGGAAGATGACAGTTTACCTCCTCATTCATCTCACTCAGTAACTCTTTCAGAAAAGGAATTTCTGCTTGCATTTCTCTATTCAAGTCCTTCAAATACTGATCCACATATACAATATATATTAATTTGGGTCATAATTAAATTAAGACTCTCATGGAATCATTTATAAGAATATAACATATATGTGTACGTACCTGCATGAAGTTGGACATAATTATCTTTGCATCATTATTATGTTGTTGCACCATTTGCTTGAGTTGAGGATGACCCATCCGAATCACCTGAGAAAGCCTCTTTGTTCTCACAGTAAAAGGTTGTGGGGTATTTAAAACTACCCCTATTTCTCCTGCCATGTCTGGTGATTCTAGTTTTGTCAAAATCTGCAAAAACTCACAATATATTTGTTAATAATTAGCTACCTTAGAGCAGATAGAAAAAAATTAAAGAATTGGCAATTAAGTTTGTCACAATAACGTACCTGATCTGATCCATTTTTGAAGGTTAGCACCTCCTACAATTTAAGAGAGCGAATGTGATGAGCTTACAAAAATGACATGAAATTAAGAAATTAAAAATGAGAGATGTGGTACTTACGACAGCTCCTGATACTATAATGTAGAAATCTGTAGGTATCTCATTTTGTAAAATTATATCAATCTTGGGCGGAAAATATTCTGCCTTCATCTCGGTCACCTGAAACAATTAAGCACTCACGCACACATTGTGTATATATATATATATTAGGTAGCAGTTGGGTTTGTAAAGATTAGTAAGGTTAATTTAGTGATACATTTACAAATTGAATAAATTGTGAATGAAATTACCAACTGGGAAATAAGGTCATCAGAGACTCCTTTGAAAAGATAGGCGGTGGAGACAGTTTCACGGAAAAGATGGTGAGCAATGCTGGAGCTTATTGCCTTGGGCAGATGCTCTAGCACCTGTTCTTGCCTAAGCTCTGCTGTTTTGAACTTGAGTTGCATGTTCGCAAGCATTTGCTCTCGCAAGCTTTCCGGCAGCCCGTTCTTGCTTGAATATTCCAATATCTTGTTGATAGCAGCCCTCTATGTATACATCCATCATGCAAAACTCGCAATTAATCATAACGTACGTACAATCACCTCAACTACAACTATACATGAAACATACAATTAGATTATATTACGTACCATGGCGAAGGTTTTGGCAGCGGCGCTAACAATGAGAATTGTCATGTTTCCGATCAAGTAAGAAGTGAGGCCAATGTTGAAGAGCATGTACAACATGTTAAAAATCTTCTCTCCAGTGTTGACAGCATGCAAGTCTCCGTAGCCAACAGTGGTGAGGGTGACAATAGACCAGTACATGGAATAGGTGTAACCCAGCCATATGTTTTGGTGCTTGAAATCATTAACTAGGCTTCCAATCCATGTATTTTCTGGAGTTGAATGGTGTACGGCCAGCCAGTAGTAAAAGCAACCCGCTGAGTGCACTGCAAACAATGTCACCTGCATATCAATTTTGCTTAATTAATTATTAACTCATCTCAAACAACCCATATGCATGCACCCTTCTCAATCTCATGATCAATTACCATTTTCAAACTAACTAATACTTACGCACACTAGTTTTAGCGTTCTCGTCCAGAAGTAGATAAATCTCGTGTCTTTCTCTAATCTAAAAAGCAACAAGTAGTGTTAGGAAATACTTAAATTAAGCAATTGCATTGTGTACCGAATGATAGTATGTATATATATATATACCTTTTGAAGAGCTCGGAAACACGGCGGAGACGCCAAAGGCGGAGCAAGTTGAGGTAGCCAAAGACATTGCCACTGCTGGTTTTACCAGTAGCTAGTGTGTGCAGAAGCTGGAAGGGAAGAGTTGAGGCAACGTCCATGGGGAACCATAGTCTGTGGACGTACCGAAAAGCAATCTTTTTGTGATCGTCTACAAGAAGATAGGTAGAGGTATCCAAGTAACCAACGAAGAAGGTGAGGACGATATCAACGGCGAAGAAGGCATCAACAACCAAATCAACGGGCATGAGGAAGCCTGTTGCCACCTTCGTCAATGCCAGTTCAAATGGTGACGCCCAGGCTGAGTACACCACCAGAGCCACCAAGAATGTCCGCCACCACCTGCATGCATGCACAACACCATAGTCACACTTTAGAATTAACCTATTTTCAATAAATCAAGAAGATCATGAGAGGGCCCCATTTCAGCAAGATATGCAAAGGATTGATTTCAAAGTCATCAGAATGCATGTGCTGTGCAGTGCAGTGCAGCTGTCAAAAGTGTTGCCGTCAATGAGCTCATATCATTTTCTTTATTGCATTTTAATATTTTTTTGCACCTCCTTCAATCCTTGTCACCTGGTCACTTTTCATATTCAATGTTTTTATTACCCTAATTTAACCCCTATTCTGCATTTTTCTAATTTAAATTTATTGGTAAGAAGGTAAGGATTGAAACATATTTTTTATTTATAAAACATAAATAAATGATAAATCTAACCTTATTAATTTTCGTTTAGCCTAATTTAAGTACAACGGATAATGTCACTACATTAAAATTCACATGTACTTACCCAACTAAATTTATAGGATTCGAGTATAGCTCGGATCCAAGTATGTCAACAAGGTGTCACACAACTTAAGTCAAATAATTATTAGCTTATAATATTTGTGTAATTATATATACATATATATTGTAAATGTAATAAATGTGTGAGTTCCAACAAAAATATGAATCCGGCCGGTTGTAGAAATTTTATAATTATCAAGATTTCACATTTTATTTATTTATATGGGTTGCGGAACGCTTCTGTACGCGGAACATTAGAATTTTATTGCTTCAAATGTTGTGGGTAGGCTTATTTGGGACACTCAATTCGAAATGTAGAATATTAATTAATAAGATCTAGATTTAAACATAAAATTACAATTATATTAGATTTAGTTTGACTTTAAAATTGAAGAGAGATTAGTGTCGTATGAGTAATTATGCTGAGAAAATGTTTTCATACAATATTTTTGTCTAATCGAAACGTCGGGTCACTAGCATTCCACGTTCAGAACGAAATGTTCTGGAACGGAGATAGCTACTTGAATCACGTTTTCTGGTAACCATGTGTGAGAGTTTGAGTGTGTTGGAATACACACACATGTCGTATTTTATTGAAAAAGGGCAATTTTGACAAAACTGTTAAAATATATCAAATCTATTAGTTTATCTATTGGTGAATCAAACAACGGATTG
>JAYMTJ010000591.1:0-10243 GCA_036897525.1 Pelargonium x hortorum | reverse complement strand
TGAAGTTTGCGGTGGCCAAGGCATGGAGCAATGGGAAAGCAAGGGTTGGTGTACTCCAGGTGGGACCAGTAGAGCTTGAAACTCCGTCTCTTCTCCTCTCAACGCGCAAGGGGCTACCTCAATTTATTCCACCAGACCTCCTCCCCTCTCTCCCATCTCCCCACTCTCGTCTCCTCCAAGTCAGTCCTCTTCATTTGTAAGTTTCTTTCACATGCCCACCAACTGTTTGTGAATTTGTCTCTAACAACTTATGCATGGTATACAACAATTTTGGTACTTGTTACATACTTATCCATCCTTTAACCACTTAACTAAACCAAACAATTAGATAAAAACTATTTTTTTCCACTGTAAGTTTGATTTGCCAATTGTTTGCGAATTTGACTGCGACAATTTTGGTATGGTAACTTATGTTTTGTTACCTTGGAAGTATTATCTGAAGACATGGTTTATCAGTCAATGATTTAACTCAACCAAACAATTAACAGTTGACTTGACAACTGTCCTGTAACCTGTAAACCTTCATTATTGAAACTTTGTGTAAAAAAATGAGATTTTTTCCCTTTAATCCTTGCTGAAAGATCTTTTGACATCTACCCTTTTATAAGACTCCTGGTCCTGCTCTAATGTAAGTTTTGTTTAATTTTCTATTTACCAGCACTCTTACTAGAGCAAGATTGTATTTGTAGTTTGGAAGGTCTGTCATGGAAGACTATATCAGACATTGGAGGACTACATAAGATGGTTAGCTAACAAGAAAGTGGTATGGCAGCTGTATCAAGGGATTCCATTCAGTGCCTTCCAGAATGTGATAGCAGTAATAAAAATGGAGCATCTTTTGAGACTCCATGTGGTCGTCTTCTGGTAATTTATCCAAATAGCTTCTTGGTTTCATGTACTTCCTTGTGTGCACTAGTTGGTTTAACTGAGCCAAATATATTTCCATCATACGAGAGGGCAAGGGTTGAATTGTGCCTCTACCCACTTCAAGATTTTTATTTTTCCTTTTCCTATTAATCATTTTGCTGTCAATATTTCCATATATTTGTATATTCATGCAGATTAAACCTGCTCATTACATGGAAATGATTTCCTCATTGGGGCCAAACCTATGGACCACATTGGCTGATGAAGTACCTGCATGGGTCACTAAGAAGAGGAATAATATCTCAGTTGATCGTACTATTAGATGGCTTGATGAATGCATTAAACTAAATAAGGTTAGTCTGTAAAAGTCATTTCCTTCTAATCTTCTCTCCAAAACTTAGTTTTGGATGTCATGAGCTATTGCTTTAGATGATACTTTGTAGTCATCGTATATTGCTTGAGTTATAGACTGAAATAAGTTTCGTAATATACATGGTGAAGTGTGCAGAAGACTAATTTCTACCAACAATAAAGGCACTTGTATTTAACACATGCTTGGATGCTTATCAAAGGCTCATTTTTTTCCCAACTTAAAAGGTTCTGCATAACTAGAAAACTATATTGATATAAACTTTTAAAACCAGTTTTGCATGAATGGTGGACTGGTTGGTTCTGCTTCATTGTTCATTGTTTCTTACCGGAAATGTGAAAAACTATTGATTTGGATAAGGAAGTGACCATAGTTGAACATGGTTATAGGTTACAACGGTACACATATTCTTGGAAGTTCATGCGTTTCATGTTTGCCTGTATTCAACTCTAGTTATATGCAGCTTATGATTGGTAAACAATACTTAATACTTTGTAGGACATTAATGGGTCAAGAGTATCATCTGATATTGCTACGAAGATGTATCAGATATCATTGGTTTACTTAAAGTATTCAAGATCTTCTTATTCCTAATGGGGTACACAGCACTTAAATGGGACAAGAAGGTCCATGATTGAAATTATTATAACTCTTAATACATGAACTCTATGTGGACTTCCACAGGCTATGTATGGACAATGAAATACAGAATTATAGTGCGAATGGTAATCTGACGTCCTCAACATATCATCTGAAACTAAAATAGTCTTACTGAAAGGTCTAAGTAAACTCTTCATTGATATACAAATTTGCATATGGTGAATTGTATTTATAATTTATAAATTCATTGTAGTGCGACTAATTACAATGTGTTTCCTAATTTAGATTGGTTGCTATTGTACATGCACTAATCCATTGTATATATAGGCAGATGGAGCCGTTTTGGGAGCCGTTGTTGGAGGATCTAATGTTGAGGCAAGGAAACGATGCGCTCAAGAGGTTGCCAGACGAGATGTATCAGGTATCTTTATATTTCCATAGTTTATAACTTTGTATGTTTTTTGTCAAAATTTAATTGACACTAATACTTTAGCTGGTTTCATCATAGTATCTTTCCTTTCCTATAATCATTACTTCTCATGATGCAACTTATTGCATATGCACTTCCATGTGTCGTATGTCTCTTTCAAGGATGTATTGTTTGTGTATATGTGATGAAGACATGTGGCATTGTTATACATCTTATGATAATAGTACTGCATTAATTTGACTTATGTTTAACTTTCTAACTAATTCAGAAGGTTGTTATTAGGGTGAAAGTTGCCTGTCTTTACTTCATAGTCTTCCACCACGAGTGTGTGTTTAAACCTCCAACATGCTCGTTTAAGCATATAATTGATTTTCTTTTCTACCCAAATTGGTTGCGTGGCATTTATCAGAAATTTTACTATTAATTTCATTACAAAGAAATAAGTTATATGTAATTGATTTTCTTTTCTACCCAAATTGGTTGCGTGGCATTTATCAGAAATTTTGCTATTAATTTCATTACAAAGAAATAAGTTATATGAGCTTCATAATAAGTAGGATATAAAATTTCCTTTCTTGCTATTTTGCGTCAATCAAATTTGATAGTAACCATGCAATATTCTTAGTCTTCATAGTTCTTAATGTTTTGTGGAGGTTGTTGGATAGAAATTTAGTTTTGGTTATCAGTATTTTCTTCTGTTGATTAGATGACACTATGCAGGTTATTGGGTTGGAGGTTTTGGGCTCGGAGAAAGTATAGAAGAGCGCCCTGCTCTCCTCAATGCTGTTACTGTAAGACACATGTTTCTTTGTGCCCAAAGTTTGAATTCATCCCTAGACTTTCCAGTAGATTGCATCACTACAACAAAGCAGAATTTTTATTTCAAATAGAAAATGCTTATGTCGTGAAATATAATAAACGAAGAACACTTATAATGAAATTAATGCATTTTTAATATGAAATAAATGATCTATGCAGTCTGAAAAATAAGAGAAACTATAGGGCATAGACCATGCATACTTGGTTTCACTCTAGTTGAATGTTCAACAGCATTACTTTTCTTGATTATTTTAGCATCATAGGTAAGATTAGAGCCACAGCAGAATTGAAAACATGTATGATATTTCCTTCATGGTTTCTGATTTTTTGTTCTGCAACCAAATGCTCAGGAGAACTTGCCAGATGAAAAGCTGCGCTTAATTTGTGGGCTTTCACTTCCAGGTATGATGTCTTACATTTGTAATTTTGCTCACTCCATTTGAAAATGTTCCTGTTTCAGTTAATCAAAAGGAATTTTCATGCCTTGTGTGTAAGCTAAGCTCATTTCAAATGATGAATTGTCACATACACTGTATATTGCGATACTTAGATATGCATCAAACCTGCATTAAGAAATGATTTTTGAAATTTTGTATTTTCTTTTGGATCTGTTTAACAGATATCAGTTTGGTTCTTCGGTTGAAATTCCATCTTATCTGCTATAGGACTCTGCATGTACCAGTATTTATTTTGTGTTCTGGACTGTATCTACTTTATTGTTCTCAATTGATGCTTTTAGCAAAATATTTGTTTTTATCTTATTTTATACAGAGGAGGTCTTGCAAGGCGTTGCTTCTGGAATCGATCTTTTTGATTCAGCGTATGTAGCTCAGTCCATTGTGTATTTGTAATATGAGCTAATCATCCATAATGTGATCTGTCTCTAAGAGTAGAATCATGAGGCTGTTTTGCAGGTACCTTTACCAAATTACAATTGGAGGGTTTGCACTTACCTTTCCACTGAACAGAATTGAGGCTGAAAAATCTGATTATCCGATGTATGATATGGGAAGGGACACGACAAAGATTAATTTGAGGGCAACAGTGTACAGGTAACGTGAAGTTTGTCAAATATTGATTTTTCCTTTATGGATATGGATTCCGATGGTCAAATTTGTGGTTGGTTTTGTATGCAAAGTTCAAAACTTTTTATTCAACCCAAAAGGCCAAAATGTCTTGGTGTCTTGTGCAATCCTTTAACTTAGCCTTGATGATCTTCATTTCGCAGGCAGCTATTTGACTTGCCTTTAAGAGAACAGGACATACTGACATCATACTTAATCTCATCGTGTTCTTCATTTTGTTTCATGCAGAAAAGACGAGTCACCAATTGTCAAAAACTGCAGCTGTTATACGTGCAAGAATCACACAAAAGCATATATAAATCATCTACTCAATGTTCATGAAATGCTGGCCCAGATTCTGCTAGAATTGTACGATCTCTGTCTCATCTAGTTTTGTTGCTAATACGGAAATATTGCTCACCATTGTGTGGCTCTGCTCATTAAGAGAACCAATGTTCTTGCTAATGCAGGCACAATACACACCACTATTTGGGATTCTTCAGCTCAATAAGAGAAGCTATCAAGGAAGACAAATTCGAAGAATTTCGGCAGAGTTTTATCGAGAGTAGGCGAGAGCATATTGTGGCAGCTGCAGCTTATGGATGACTGAATTTCTTTAGTTTTCACATAGTTGTGAGTTGTGCAGGCACTCGGCTTGTTTTGCAGAACATGTTGTACATCCACCATAGATATATCATATATCTGATGATGATGATAATATGAAATGGGAAAATATAGTTTAATAGATTCAAGAATTAGTGTTTAAACTTTGTTGACAGAAACCAAATCACACACAAATCCCACCATTCCAGCAATATCACCGTATCAACATCCCTTTCCATATCAGACACCATTGACCTTTTGTATTTATTTTATTCTTTCTTTGTATGTAAACTTACCAAAACTCATGCCCTTATTCATGCTGGTCTGGCTGTATATATTGTAATGCATATAGCTTAATGAAATCATTCAAGGAAATCAGTCATTGTTTTACATGGTATCGTTGGTTTCCATCCAGACCTTGGCCTGATAAGTGACCCGTTTGCAGGTGGTCATACTTGCAGCGGCCTATGTGTGCAAGATGAATACATACATATGAGGGAGATTGTGATTTAAAAAAGTTTGCGATTGTGCACGTGTCGAGCTCGCCGATAAAAAGAAAAAAATAGGAGACTCGCACGTGAGGAGGAGTGTTGAAGTGGGTGATATATGTCCCACATTGAATAAAATAGAATTGAAAGGTTAACATATAATGGTGCAAGTGAAACCCTACTAATAAGGATACTGCAAGTGCTTATTTCATTTATTTGTCTAAAACAAGGGATTGAAAAATAGAACATAACTAAAGTTGAGGGACTATCTAAAATCAATAGTGGCAAAATTGAAATGTTAAAGGACCAGAGGCTAATTTATATAAATAAAAGAAAAGAAAAGAACAAAAACCCAGATTCTTGTGCAGTTGCAACTGTAGCTGAAGAGAAGTGAAGCCAATTTCGCAAGAAAAATGAGAGCTTTCTCTATGTATCGGAGAAGTCAGTTGCAGCTGCAACAGATAAGAAGAATCTTTGGAGAAGTGGAACCCTACCGTCGTATCTTCTCATCCGCTTCCCTTCATACGGACTCCGGCGCCGACGATGAATCCCACCCTTCTTCCAAGGCCAAGATCTTCGATCGCCACTTCAAACGTAAACAGGTCAGTTCGTATTCTCCACTTTATTGATATAGTTGTTTTTATCGAAACAATGTTCCTTATGTTCTCAATTCGTTTGTTTTTATGTTTATGAAAATTGAAGTTGGAGTCGTATGTTTATGAGTTGTTTAGCTTTTAAGATGGTTACTGGGGGAAAATGCCGGTGAAGATATGAAATTAGGGTTTAAAATGATTTAATTGACAATGTGTCTTGGTTTCAGCACTTCAGCTATATTCAGCTGTTTGAAGAAGACCCTTCTGAATATCAAACAGAATTTCAAATTTTGACTAAACAGTTGGTTAAATCTTGTTTTAAGTGTTCGTTGCACACAATAACATGGGAAGGCCTCTAAAAATTTGTCCCCATTACTGTTTTTCAATGTTTTCTTTCTCTAAGCTGAAATCATCTGATTAAGCTGAGACTCCCTCTGTCCCAAAATGAGTGTCCTTGTTTCCATTTTGTGAATAATTAAGGAGAAGTTAGTTAGTGTTGTACAATTGCATTTGAATCCCCATGAGTATGTGTTCTAACAAACTCAAGTGATGCTAACTAACTTATTATATGGATGTTGTTGGTAATTCATGTTATAACTAACTTTTTAAAAAAGAAAGTGGACACTCATTTTGGGACAAAATGCAAGACAAACAAGACACTCATTTTGGACGGAGGGAGTATTTGGTATGCTACTTAGGTTAAATGGGACCTATCAGTTGGTCCACAACTCAGACAAATTTCCCTTTTGCTATCTTGGCATCAGGGATTTTTTAAACTCTACCAGCCTAGTAGTGTGTGTCAGGCTTGAGAGGGCATAGCGTTGGACTTCCACTGCAAGTTCCTTTCTAGCTTTTGGCATGTGCTCATCCCATTGTTGATTAAATTTTGTTTTTTATCCTGTCTCTTTGATTCCCATCTCTCTACTTTTTGTTTATTTTCGGCACTGCACTTTCTCCTTGTATTCTAATGTTTGATGTTTTTTTGTTGTAGCGCGATCGAGCTGCATGGGTGATGCGTCCAAAGGATTCTTTTATTGATTCTGTTGCTGAGAACCTATTGGATCGCTTGGAGGTAGTGAGCTTTTCTGCCATTATGTTCTTGTCTATTTATGCTATCTATGGTCTAAATATCTGGGTGATCAAGACCGCACCTTTGCTTCCAAATTGGTTCTGTATATATATATATACACCTCTATGCAGCTATGCTGATTGAAGGTGTACTAGGAAGCTGTTGATAAAATAGATTGGCAACATACTAAGAGGTTGTCTGAGGTAATCCTCATGTACAAATAACCAGAGGTTACCAAAAAGAGTCTAATGAACAATCGTAGAACTTTGATATTTGAAGGGAATGGAAATTACCTAGTTTCTGGATGTATATTAGGAACTATGCAGGTTTTTAGGTTTTGCCATCTTATTATTCAGGAATAAAGAAATCTGACCCTAGATTGAGGAGTATGTACTGCAACAAGTCATATTTCTCTTAGTTTCTCCCCAAAACTGTCAAACTATATTAGCTCCAAAGTTTATGCATGTTTAGGGCATTATGTGTGCTAAAGGTTCGCCTTTTTATTTTTGGGTAGGATTGTAAGAAAACATTTCCAACAGCATTGTGTTTGGGGGGATCATTGGAAGCTATCAGGCGCTTGTTACGTGGTCGTGGTAAGTTATAGTTCAATTGTATTTTCCTTTCCAGTGATATATTTCCCTCGTTATGTAGTTCCTTTGTATAACTTTCATATCTATTAGTTGATGAATCTAATTTTTTTTAATTTTCGCAACTTGAGGAAGAACCAGAATATCCATGTGCTACTTCATGCTTTAAATTTGTGATTTGGTAGATTGGGAAATGTCTTATGAGACATATGACTTCTTTTTTCACATAGTAAGGAAATATTATCTCCTATCTTTTTATATGATATGATTTTGTTTGGATGTGTAAAATGAAAATTTTGGTGTTTATGATTTTGAATTTCACAGTTGTGAATTTTCTGACAAGTTTATTTCCTTTTAAAGAAAAAAAAAATATATTGAATGCACTCATTTCCAATTAACATATGAATTTTGGTTACTTCATTTTCTACTATTTTGACTATTCATGTTGCAATCCTGCAAGATTCTAATTACTTGAAATTTCATAAATTCAGGTGGTATTGAAAAGCTTACTATGATGGATACGTCTTATGATATGATAAAATTGTGTAGAGATGCCGAGCAAGATGATCAAAATGGAACCATTGAAACATCCTTTGTGGTTGGAGATGAAGAGTTTTTGCCTATTAAAGAAAGGTAATTATGTACGTCCACTTTTCTATTACTCCCTCCGTCCTAAAATAAGTGTCCTCCCTTCTATTTTGAGAAACATTAAGGAGATGTTTGTTAATGTGGCATGTTTACTATTGTATCCTCATGATCATGTGTTGAGAGATCCTAACTAACTTTTATAAGGATATTATTGACAATTAACTTACTTGAAGAGGAAACAAGACACTTATTTTGGGACAAAAATGCAAACGAAACAGGACACTTATTTTGGGACGGAGGGAGTATTATATTTTAGAGTTATTCTTCATTCACATGTTATGTATTTATATTGCTCAACTTCAAATTTGTGAAAGCGAAGTTCTGTGGATCTGGTAATAAGTTGCCTGGGGCTTCACTGGACAAATGACCTTCCTGGATCCATGAAACAAGTATGTGCTTTATTTTTGCTATTACCCATAGCATCAACATTATTTGTACCATTGCCCTCTTGATCCAAGACTATTAAGTGTTGGCTAGATTTCATCTGTGCATGTGATTATTTAACACCGAAACAATTACTAAGTAACATATGCAACAATAACTACATATATAAGATAACCTATATGCGTATAGATATTATGGTCACAAGATGTTTTTTTGTGCTCTATATAGTCATCTTAACGAGGACCAGCCAATAATTTTTTCGTAAATCGTTTTAGAGTAGTTACTTAGCATATATATATATATTGCAGTTTGTTTAGTTTTGAATTAGATTTGATGATATTGAAAACAGAAAGAACCTATATCTCTCCTGATTCCATCTTCTTCCTCCCCTATTCGCTGGTATTTCTACCATTTCGTCTAAATCGATTCTCTTCTCATTATATTCTATCTATCTTCTCTATTTTTGTACTTTACCTGCATCATATCTTAAAATTGATAACATAAAATTATGTGGTATTTTCACATAATCCTCCTAAAGTTGTTACCTAAATCACATACCCCCTAAACTATGTTTTTCATCATTTAATCACGCAAATGTTTTAATAACCAAAGCCACCAGTCAAAGATAACAAAAAATATGTTCTTTCTCATCACATGACTGACACGTGCAAGATTATATATATTTTCAATACCCAAACTACCATTCTTTGTATCTGATGCAAATTGAAACCTAAATATATGCTTTTCATCATCTTCTTACTGGTGGTGTCATAGGTTGTTGGTGTATAAATAAAATATATACAATTCTTCTCTTTCAAACTTCACATAAAGGATTGGGTTTTTGGAAGATTTGGTTGGTTAGACTATAACAAACTTTAAGGGTTATGTGAAATTACCCTAAAATCCTAAATTTATTGAGCATTTTCTACCCACTCTGCTTGGATTTTTTTTTTTCTTTCAACTTTTCCTTCTTTAGATACCCTTGGTTCTTTTATCATGTGACAATCCCATCCATGAAACAGCAAATTAATCATAACTTGCATGTTTTTGTGGCAGCAGGATTGTGTCTTAAGTTGAAAAATATTGCATATTTGCTTCTGTTTTTCTTTTCCAGATTGCTAGTCTCTTACTATTATTAAATGCAATTTAATACTGGTAATCTCTATAACAATTTCATGTTCACTGTGGCAGTGTAAATTGGCTTTGAAGCCCGACGGCCTCTTCCTAGGAGCTATTCTTGGTGGTGAAACCTTAAAGTTGTTTATTCTCATCTTTTTTTTTATAATATATTTTATGGCTAAAGCAATGTGCCGCCACATGAATTGCCAAATAAAAGTTTCCTTTTGCATAGGGAACTGAGGATAGCTTGCACCATAGCACAAATGGAGCGTGAAGGAGGCATCAGTCCACGTATATCACCTTTAGCTCAAGTATGCATCTTGCTACCGGAATTACCTCAATCTGTTGACTTGAGAAGTGATGTCAATTTCTTTGTCATTTACACCATACTCAAGTGTCTGGTTCCATTTATTTTCAAGGAAAAATAACTTTCGGGAAAATATTTTCCAGTGTTTGGTTTTCAGAGGAAAATTATTGAATAAAAAATACTTTTTGGTTAAATCCAAGTTTTCTTCATAATATTTGAAAGAGAAACTTTTGCTTTTCAGAAGAAGATGTCATTTCCCCCCAACATAATATATATTTTTTCCCTTTGCTGATAT
>JAYMTJ010000590.1:0-10246 GCA_036897525.1 Pelargonium x hortorum | reverse complement strand
GCAGGAACGATGACAGAACATGTATTGTTACCAAGAGTGTCTGTTTGAATGCATCTTTGTGTAAGAAACCCTAGTGAGTGGTAAGTTAAGAACGATGCACGGAACTTCCCTTCTGGAATTCGATAGATGGGATACCAAGCAACTGAAAACCTACAAAGACCAATTCAATCAATTTCTGGGTTCTCTGAAACGAAACGTGTTTAGAGAAAAATAGCAATGCTTCTGTTAGACCTTACCAAGATACAGGGTGCAATTCACGTAGGTTTGAGCATTGTAGCTTTGACGGATCACCAAAACATTGATCGTTAACAGTTCCAGCTTGTATGAGCTCCAAAACTCTGCAGAAAATGAAAAGCCAATTCATAATAAAATGTGCTTTAATGAAATGATTCTGCACCAAACAGAATTTGCATGGAAGCTAAACAGAAGGAAAGAGTACATTAAAAGACAAACAATTAGACGGTTCTAACATAATCAAACTATCCTGAACCCGACTCAGTCTTGCTTGATATGAAACTTAACAATTGAATTATACAATGACTATACCCAATCAACACTTCTCAAGAACATTAATTCCTGTTTCACTATTTGTGCAATGTATCAACACGGAAAAAAGGCAGAGTGAGAACTTACTTATTATGAAGAGGCTTTCGCTGCTGTGGCTGGTCAGATTCAAAAAAATCAAATACGAGCTCAGCATCACTAGAACAGGAAGGTGAAGAACTCATTCTCGAAGGGACATGGTGAATACATGCTGAGGTCTCGTTTAATGAACTCGCAGGTTCCGATAAGTAAAGATCATTTACCAAACTTGTGCGTTGCGTAGCAACCAGTCTTTTGGGAGAAGAGGAATTCGATTCTAATTTTTTCTCCTGCAACTCAGGGTCCAAATGTTCTCTATTTTTGTTGCAGCGACGTGGGTAAAACAGTTGAATGGCTGAAAGGGAAGGAACAAAATAAGCATGAAATGATACTGAATTAGTAACTTCGGACCTAACTTCTAAACCATAATTCCCTGGCTTCTCGTACCAGTTCCAGATGCTGCGAATTGATATATTTGGTATCTGGTGCTTGCAAAGGCGATCATGGAAGAGGCGACCACTCGAACAAACAGTGAATTCCTCACATGCAAATGAAGGAGAAATAACTGGTGCAGCAGAATGAAGCAGCCTCTCAAAATCAGCAAGTTGAAAACTCTGAGAAGCTAATTGCAGTTTATACGCAGCATTTAAAGCCTCTACTGTCTTTGGCGAGCCAGTTAAAATCTGCAGTGTGTCGTTCCTTTTATTTATACATCCCGCATAATCAACAGTCTTGCCTCCTATTTTAGCACAAGGTCTCTCAAGATTTGAGTTTTCACTTTCGACGGAAGTCATTTCATTGCAGGATCTCAAGCATTCACTCTCTGAAGATACAGAGAGCGGGGCTATATTTGCATCCAGATGACCGTTGTTCCCCACCTGCCTTGGCATTGGTCCTTTATCATCAAGATTGCCACAAATGCCGCCAGAAGAATTTGGCCTCTTTGGCACACTGGATTCCCTTGCAGCAACAGGAACCCATACAGGATTCGACTTCTTTTCCCATGTTCCTGGATTAAAACCTCGCCTAAGACGAAACTCTGAGCTTTGTTCACTGCCTGAAGAAGAATGAGAAGACCTATCAAATGCATGATCGACTCTTGGAATCCTCATCCAGTTGTATGGTTGGAACCCATTAAACATACGAGAAGTTGCTTGAGATACAGCACGTTGTTTATCGTATATCCTAGTTCGCGCAAAATTGCTTTTCTCGAAATGAGGTGGTTCATATAGATCCGGGAAAGAATCTGAGTGAGAAGGTTCGACAAACGCTTTATCATGGACTCTCCTGTTCATAACTGGTTCTTTATTTCCCACCATTTTAGCTCTGTACCCGGTATCATTGTGATCATATGAGAAAAATACGGGAGTGGGTAAGACTTTATCTCTTGAAAACGAGTTACGCTTGAGTGCAAAATTCTTCTCTGGAAAATTTCTATCCCTCTCCGCACAATTAAAGTTTGATTTAGTTGAACCCCTCACATCGTCATGACGCTTCTTCCAGACAAAATTTCTGTTTTCCTTACCATTTGCACGAGAAGGTTGGTGGCAAATCTGACTTTTGTTACAAGTTCCCACTTCGGTCAGTATAAGATTCTGGTTAAGATCAGAAACTTCACCGAAGGAAGGCTCAGGACACTCCTTGCTGCTGGTAACACTGGGATCATCAGAAAAATCATGCATTTGTGAGGTGCACTCGGAAGTTAAACCTGGAGAATCATTTCTCGTGTTTTTGTCACACATATATTTACGATCGTCTGTCTCATTGGATGGCTGATAAGATGCTGGTTCTTTCTCAGAAAAAGGTTCATTAGAGCACTCCTTAATGGACTTGCTCTTCTTTTTCTTCTTGTGTTTCTTCTTCTTAGGTGTAGAGACTGTTTTAGCCGTATTCTCCATGCCTAATGAATCAGAAACTGAATCCACTACATCAATCATGCCAGTTTGGCTGAAGACACGAGAGCTAGTGGAATCCTTAGAACCACTATGATCCAGATCAAAAGATTCAGCTCAAAATCATCTGATGTATATAAGCATCACCGGTGAGAGAAGAAGCATTAAATGAACATGAAGATCTACAAACTGAACCTAAAATTTCCGGTCTGGTGAGTGCCATCCATATTTACAGTTTCTAATTCAGAAAATTCCTGCATGCATCGGGAAAAAAATGTCCAAAATGAACATGTACTGGTCGTGAAATGATCAACTTTAACAACCAACAAGGAACAAGGAATACCATATTTATGTTGGTGAAAAACATGATTGATGGTAAAAAATTTGTCCTACCGTAACTTCACGCACATGAATTTGCTTTAACAACCTTCATGACTTGAGAGGCATTGCTACTAAAAGGTAACAAGCGGTTCGGATATTGTAATATCAGGGCAAGGATGCTACTACTCCTAACACAACTATCACCACAGAAAACTGTGTTACATAATATAATGAGTGCCCATTCGATAGATCAAATCACAAAACTTAGGGGTTCAGATATTGTAATATTTTAAGCTCTGCATGATACACAACACAGGGTGAGGATGCGACTACTCTTAACAAAATCACTACTGCAAAATAACAAAAACATAGGGGTTTGGATTTTGTAAAGCACTGCATTATACGCAAAATTATTACTGCCTAGAACTGTAATGAACAATAACTCAATAAGTGCACATTCTACATAAAAGAAAAGAAAAAATCTTAATATTCAACAATCACACAAGAACCAACTTTGTTCATGCCTGGGTAAGATTTCACAATTCAAAACACCACTAGAACCCTCTTAAAAGGGTAATAAAAACATTTTAAGCACGGCATGATAGACAACACAGGACGAGTATGCTACTACTCCTAACAAAAATGATTACTGCCCAGATCCGTAACGCACAAAATGTGCACATTCTACACATCAAATCTCAAAACCGCAACGCATAAGGATGCTACTACTCGTAACACAACTATCACTGCCCGAAACTGTATTATACATAATAAGTGCACATTCTACAGATCAAATCACAAAACTTAGGGGTTCGGATATTGTAATATTTTAAGCACTGCATGATACACAACACGAGGACGAGGATGCTACTACTCTTAACAAAATCACTACTGTAAAATCACAAAACATAGGGGTTTGGATATTGTAAAGCACTGCATGATACACAACACAGGATGAGAATGCCACTACTCCTAACAAAATTAGTACTGCCCAGAACCGTAATACACAATAACTCAATAAGTGCATCAAATCACAAAACTTAAATCTATCTACATTCATCCAAATATTCGACAATCACACAAGAACCAACTTTGTTCATGCCAGAGTAAGATTTCACAATCCAAAACTCCACTAGTATGTTACTACTCATAACAAAATAATTACTACCCAGAACCGCAACGCACAATAAGTGCACATTCTACAGATCAAAACACAAAACTAAAATCTATATATATTCATCCAAATATTCAACAATCACCCAAGAACTCATTTTGTTCATGCAAGTGCAAGATTCCACAAATAAACAAAACCACCCAGAAACCCTCATAAAAAACCCATTAAACCCACTAAAAACGCACATTGCCTAACCAAACACCACAAAAAAAAAACAATAAAAACCCTAAATAACATACTAATTTAAACAAGGGAAATCATCAATAAACCCTTAAATTACGCAGAACCCACCACACAAAACAAAATCTTAGCAACAACCCAGAAAATGAAACACATCAAATGTGCTCAAAAACAGGTTCGAGAAAACCCAAACAGAGCAAAGAGAGATCTTGCGGATTTAGAAGCAACAAATTTCAAAACCCAGAAACGAAAATGAGAGAAAATGAGGGAAGTGGGTCGCATTAGAATCAAAAGAAGCAAGAAATGCATAGAGAAAGAGATCGAGATCGTACCTGTGAGAGAGAGAGATTGCGAAGAGACAGAGAATTGAGAGTGGTTTGTTTGTTTTTTTTTTTTTTTTGGAGGGTTTAAGCTAAGCATTGGTTACTTTGCCGCCAAAATTACGGTTTTCTTGCAAATTCATAGATAATTTAGACACTAAACTAACATTTCATTGCTGTCAAGAACACCTTTTTCTGTTTGCCACGTGGAAAGGTCTGATCCGAACCCGATTTGAAAAGACGTGCGGGTTGCCTTGACCGACCCCAAATTAAACGGGTCTATTCTATGCATCACAGTTTTGTTAAAAGCGTCTCTTACAATTTGCCACTTGAACCTTTCGAGTAGTGCGAGGGGCGGGTTTAGAATCAAGTATGAGATTTACGAGTACAATGTGGGTTTTTTATAGGGTTGTCTTATCAAATCAGACGTAAAAATTCATCAATGTATTTTATGTAACTTAACTTGTAAAAATGCAGATCATATTTCATGTACTCGCGGATTTCCGTTTAAATTTCAGGCTCTTGTTGTTTGATATTTTTGGGGGCTATATGGTGTATAAATTGAAATTTATCGGTAAATTTCTTATTTATGTAATGATGCATGATGAATGATGTTCGGAAAGTTTGTGTAAGAGAGTTTCTTCCCGTTTTAATTAGCTCCTGTCGAGTTGTTAGAAGTAGACAATTTTTCGTAAGAGTTTGGAGCCTCCTGAAGTGAATTGAGCTGCTGGAAAGAGGTGCTGATGCATATGAGGTCCACCATTTCTACTCAGTTTTGTTTCCGTACTTAAAAATTGCTAGTTAAACCAACTGTTTCATCCAAATATATTACACACTACTTCAAAAAACTTCATTCAAATTTCACACTCAGACTAATCCTCATTAAGGACAGAAAAGTTTTTTCTACCAAATTTTAACGTTGTTGCATTTTTTGATAGTCGTACTTGAGATCTCATATTAAGTTAGAACAATCTTTACCAGTTGACCGACTCGCTTGATGTCTTCTAAATATAAAGGTTGATTGGGGTTACCAAGAAACTATTGTGGCAGCTTCATATTTGTATATTGATGGTAGAACATAAAAAAAAAAAACAATTTTTAATTCTTCATATATAAGAAAATCTAGAGTTCCACCAAATCAAACTTTCCTTGGAAGACATGTGTTTCATGGGGAAAAAGAAAAGTAAAATGTATTGTGTAGAGGACCTTAAAAAATGCTCAAAGAGTAAGAATAAGAGAAAAAATACAGTTTTTTTGGTTGCTGATATTATTAATTTGGAATATATGTTGCTTTCTAAAGTCTTACACCAAGTAATATTAGCAAGAAGACAATAATAACAATATGTAGAAGTTGCTATCAATGAGATGGAGCAACCAAAAATTCATGTCCAATTACTCATCCTATTAAATATTACAACAAAATTCACTTTCTATTCATTGTATTTTTGATATTATTGAACTGATTTTCGAACTTGTTAGATGCATATAAACAAATTAATTATTGTTTTTAGTCTGTTGAGATTGATAATATGTTTAACTTATTTAATCGGTTTATACTTTATAGTGATCACTTGACAATTTTTGACGAAGTCGAACTCTCATTTTCAAAGCTAGATCGGCTCATCAACAAAGTTTAAATAAAATTAGCCGAATTGGTTTGATTTTTAAATATTAAGGTCATGAAACCGAAGAGGGAGATTTAGCTATTTAAATGACTTCATTAAAGCCTCTCACTTAGCAATGCTTTGGGCGGGAAAGGTACTCAAAATGTTGATTGGCTTGCAAGTTGCGGTTTTTTCTTTTTTTTTTTTTTTTTTTTACGTTTCTTCTGATTTTGATGATCGTTATCAAGCTAACTTGGTTATAGGCCGAGTCATATTTCTATTAGACAATAAAAGTTATATGTGATAACCTCCTTCAGGCATTAGGTGTTTCCCCCAAACAATGGTTAAATTCAAAATATCAAAAAACCATAACCAGAGGAAACTAAGAAAATATGTCTACATGCACGCGTGTGCACACACACACATGTATTGTTGTTGCACAAGATCAAGTTAAAGTCTCTTCATATCGAATGTCCTCCAAGATACTTACACGATTGACCTCAAAGGGGTTGATGCCTCTGAGCCACCTCAGACAACCAAATCAGGATACGTTAAATGAGAATTTTAAAGAGAACTTCAAAATGAGTAGATAAAAAATACTCCTCAAGGCTCAAAGTGAATAACCGTGAGGTATTTATATGGTATTCTAAAGGACTAAAGTTATGTAAAATGCAAATATTTTGTTGCCTCCGATCGGATGCTTGTGTACCTTCTGATTTGTCACATGGTTGTAGGTTCACTATTTTTTTTCTACTAGCACTACAAGGAATATTAATTCCCACACCGGCCTCTTTCTGCCGCCAAAGCCCAGATTCCGTTGCCCAAAATCTAAACTGACATTTTTCAAATAACGTGTCACGTATGGATGCTAGGATCAACGCAACAAAAGATTACAGTCGTTGAAACACTAATTTTCGCAATGAAAAACCTATCTCAAAAAATAAACCATCCGCATATTGAACTTCTATCTTTATCTGTCCAATTGATGTCGCTTCAACGACAGACGTCGCTGAAACTGATTACTTTTGTAGTGTAACTTTCTTGAGCCATATTATGCATACATACTAGTACAAATTATATTGTGTTACATCTTTTCAAAAAGTTTAATGTGTTGCATGCATGAAAAAGACATTGCTATTTATTTAATAGATAAATTCAAAGAAATCAAACTTTTTTTTAGCTATGAGAGCTTTAGTTTACCCCCAATTATTAAACACATATCATAGTGTTGATGAGTAAGAAAAAAATATTTGCCCCTTTTGGAGGTGGATTGATTGATTGATCTTATTAAATAATTGAGGCTTTTAACAATTGTGTGCTAATTGAGGGTACTAAGCAAGCTCTAACTAGGAAACAAGAGCCTTATAATTATGCATAATTAAACAAATCAATCAAAGTGTTGATGCAAAAAGGAAATCAAATTAAATAATTGAGGCTTTCTCTTCTTCTTTTTGCCATAAAAGCCTTGCACTCTATATATTTAATCCACCTTCCATGCCCACAAAATTGTTCCCAAAAAATATTGCATTACCCACTACTTTTGTTTTTCCCTCAACTTTGTTTAGTTTAATAAAACTCTATATTTAAAGCCACATTTCTATAGCCTTCAATTATTTTATATCACTCGCGGAATTAATAACGACCTGATCACACAGCTTAACTAATAGTCTATCTTTACGTATTATGAGACTATTTGGAGGGCGTTTTGGCCAATTATCAACATTTTAGAAATTTTTAAATTTTTTTTTTCAATTTTTATGCGATTAGGGTTTGAAGTAGGGTCTTGAGATCGAGCACTTTTAGCCTCAAGAAATGATATTCACAAATTTGGCTGAAACTTATTCAATCCAAGCAAATCAGGCCAATGAACAAGACCACTCAAAATTGATAAGAGTGTAGTACTAGAATGGGTGACCTCCTCGGAAGTCCTCGTGTTGCATCTCCCACCATTTTTATTAATTACTAATGGGTTGTGGCTCTGTTCGCAACGCAGACTGAGATTGTGGGAAGAGCTCTCGGGTTCATTCCCTACTAAACACACTTATGGAGAGGGGTGATGAGCCTTAACTGTGACTAAGCCGCGAACCGGATTAAACTGGTGGCTTACACACGCAAAAAAAAAAATGATAAGAGTGGAAGCTGTATTTTAACATTTTGGGATTGTTTATAGGGCATTTTTTTTTTTTTGGTATTTTTGATAATTTTCAAAAAAAAAAAATCTACATTTTATTCAAGCTAAAATTTGGAGTAAAAATAGCAAGGCATATTGGGGCAAGCGGTTTAAACGCTTTGGGTTAGTTATGAGCTTTCAGGTTTGAGTCTCCTTGCCGAAAATACGAAATGAGTTAAAACAATAGAGCTACCCTATTGTGTAGCTCAACTGATCAACAAAAAAGTTCGGAGTAAAAATATAAATAGATATTTCGCAAATTTTTCTTCTTTTTTTACTTTATGTTAGAAACTTTTTGAACTGTTGAAGAATTGGAATTTCTTTACAATTGTTGTCCAATCGTTATTTTCAGATAAAAATTGTACTATCGAGTGACACAGCAATGTAGGAATAAAGTTATAAAACAAAAATGTATAAGTTGCAATTGTAGTAAGGATAAAATTGTGTACAACTTTGTAGATACAATTGATGGTGCCAATAATTTGAGGTTATCTTGTGAGCATTGTAAAGTATAAAGATGGAATACTACTTTTAGTAGATAATATGGATAAGAGAGAAAAGGAATAAAAAAAAACTTGAAAATTAGGTTGCATGTGAATTTTCAATATTACATACTATTAATTTGTGCAATGACACATTGGCTTTTCACACATTTATTATTATTTTGCAGATGATTCAAATTCCAAAATCATATGTGTAAATATGTAATAGCTTGAGAAATTGGTGATAGTGTAAAGATAAATATCCAATCCACCATTTTCTGCACCTTTGCAGAATTCATTATGTGTTTGTCTCCAAAATGTAGAAAATAAATATATTAGATATATGAAAATTAATTAATTAATTACAAAATATGCAAAAAAATAAAATAAATTATTTTCTTAAAATGATGGTGAAAGACATTATTAAAATTGTATGAAGAGCTATCGATTTCGATTCTCACTTAACACTCTATATGAGGAGGAGTGAGGAGTTTTAACTGTGATTAAATCCCAAACTGAATTACTAATAGTTTACGCACAAAAAACACGTATTCTTTTTAGTAATTATGAAATTATCAAAACATAAGTAAAAAAATCATTTGTTAACCAACTATTTACATCACATTCTCCAAATTTGAGTGAAATAAAATGTGACGTAACAATATTAAATAAAACTTGAAATAGTAAAACAACCGAAAAATGTCACTTAAAACGACCTTGAATAGAGAGATTACAACTTACTTATTTTGGGGCGAGCAAGATTTAACTGAGCATCAACATTTGAGTTCAAAAGTGCTCCATCTCAGACAATGTTTTGAACAATTTAGGGTTTTAAATTTTTTGCTCAAAAATTTAAAATTGTTCGAAAACTAAGTTTAATGACTCAGTTTTAAGCAGCTCTTAGGTGATGATACCTCATTTAAATTCATGGATCCGGACGGGTCATTCCGCTCTCACAAATTCACTTGAGTTGGTAAAAGTGAAATTTAACGATGTGTTCATTGACTTGGTTTACATTGCAACTGATATGCATTTTACACTAAATAATATTGTATTTTTTTGTTACTTATTTGAATTTCATTGAATAATTACTTATTATTCTCATTTGTTTGTGTGTGGATTTGTGTCATTTCCAATGAGATATCCAATAACTAAACTACAAACAATGGAGTGGCCGACTTTAAAAAATTACATGTGTGAATTTTAATAATAATTTTTATTTATTCCCCTAAGAAAAGAATTACTAAAAATAGTATTAACTATTAAGCTTTTTTTTTGGTGCACTAACTATTATGCTTTGATTTACATGTAAAAAGAATTTTACTATTTTGAATTTTTTTTTTAGAATCTTTAGCTCTAAACGAGCTTCATGTGGTAATCGTTTATATCAATCATCATACTACAATTTTAATTAATTTTCCTTAAAAGTCATTCACATATACAATAATATTATAACATGAATTTGTTATTAAAAAAAATTGTTATTACCATAAATTTAACATTTATTAATAATAAACCCAA
>JAYMTJ010000589.1:0-10247 GCA_036897525.1 Pelargonium x hortorum | reverse complement strand
TTAATGAAAAGCTGAGGTAGAGCTGAGGTGGTGGGTAGTTTCAGTAGCTGAAACGTTCATCTAGGCTTAACAAACAAGCACTTATACGGAGATGTGTGCGCATTGGTGCGCACGTTAGCAGGAGGACCTTGACTCAGACGACTCGGAGCATCTGAGTGACACAAAGACAGACAGATCAATTACGAAAGACCAATTCGGGGATTCATTTCTTGTTGGATTCATTTCCGCGAGATCTTTGCTACGCGAAGCTTTGCTTCTCTCAATCCTAATATCTTCCGCCAATGGCCAGATTTTCCTGCGATTACAGAATCCTCCTCCTCCTCGCCGCAGGAGCATTCATCTACATCCAGGTCTCAGCCTAATCTCTCTCTTCTTTTCTCTAATTTCTTCTCAATTTCATGATTTCTCAACTCTACTACTCTGTTTTGAGGATTTGAGCAACTTTTCTTCGTATAGATCAAATGCTTCAAATTCAAAATTCGTTTTTGTTTTTTTGTTTGTTTTTAGATGCGTCTTTTTGCTACACAATCAGAGTATGCTGATCGTCTTGCTGCTGCAGTACGTTCTAGCCCCTGTATTTGTCTGTTTATGTTTTAATTGATGCTGTGTATTTGAATGTGATCCGTTACATCATGAGCTGATCAAATTTAATAGTATATTGCTGCATTGTTTGTGTTCAGCACTTTAACTTGTATGATTAGAACTTGTCTTTGCCATGGCCCATCATCTGAAATGTCCATATTTGAGTAGAAACTTCCAATGCTGGATTTACTGTTCAATTTGAGTTTAATCTGCCTAGAATACCTGCCAAAGATATATTTTACAGATTGCCAAATAGTTTAGCCTAGAGTGGGTTATAGGTCACTTGCTGTATATAAATTGTACCCTTTCTTATTCCTTGACTACTTAGGCCATTCACTAAAAAAATAATATATAATTTAGTATTAAATAAAACGAGTAATTCAACCATATTCAACTTCTGGTAATAAGGTTGGTAAATCTACATATGTGGTAAGTTTAGACTGTGAATCTTGTTCCTGATTATACTCAATTGAGCTTCTTTATCCTCTAAATTCTAGCAGACAAGGCTAGTAAATTTTAGACAGATAAAAAGGGGAAGGAAAAAGAAGTAGCTTTTGTATGGTAGAGAAAAGTTAGAGTCAGAAAATCAGAAAACAAAGTATACGTCCTAGGCAGATGATTAAGAATCAGTCATTTTGTGCTTACTGGGTTAAAAGATGGGTTAAAAGATTGGTGATCTCAGCAGGCTTTATCTTTTTTTTTTCTTTTCTGTAACTTCTCTTTTGAGATTTGACCCAAGCAATATTGCTCTCTTAGCTGGTAAGTATCGTGTATATTTTTGCACTCTCAATGTTGTAATTTCAATTATTGACAACTCATAACTGTATGTGATCTTCCCTTATGTGTATTTATTTTATTCCCATTTTTAATTGCTAAATGCTTTGGAAACATTACTTCTCTAGTTTTTCTAATCAGATAAATGTCGTGCATACATTAACTTTTATCAGGTGGAGTCAGAGAACCATTGTACTAGTCAAATGCGATTACTGATTGATCAAATAAGCATGCAACAAGGACGAATTGTGGCTTTAGAAGGTGTGATACTATTTTTAGAGAGCGGCTGTTTATTTTAGTTATTTAATATTCCATTTTTTATTGTTTCAACATGAACTTTTTGGATGAGATGTTCCTAAATCTGTATTGAATATCATATTGTTGTATGTGTCCTGTCACCTGCATAATTCACATGGATGATGATAAATGTTAAGATGTCAGTAATTGTTCCTTCTTCATGTAATTTACTAAATTTACCCGACTGTATATACGCATGATAATTTTGAACTTTTTCTGCACAAGCAGTTGAATCTTTGAATGAGAAGTTTAGGCATTACTATTCATTTAATTTACTACCTTCATAAAGTATGCCCATGCAGCTGATATGAACCAGATGGTGTGAAAATGGAACTTTTTCATATTTGACTTATCCTTGCTTTTGCCACTATTTTACCCTTTGGAGTGGAATACATGAACTCTATTATTCAGAAAAGCATAGTTTGCAGTCTATTTAATGATAATGCTCAAGAGTGGAGCAACCGGTTTTTAACTCAAACTGGAATACTATAAGTTCTAACATCATGGGTCTTATGTGGTTGGAACCTGAAGCTCTATGAATGAAGCATAAGGATCTGGAGCAATCAATTGCGGTACACATAAAACGTGCTTGTGAAAAGTTCTAAGGATTAGCATTGATTTGTTCTTTGGTGCACTATGTGACTCAATTGTCTATGAGTTCAATGTCCATTAGACAGGTTCTCAAATAAAATGTCTGGTCATCTGCTCTAGTTTTAAGCTGTATTTGAGCTTTTAAAACACTAGATAATCTTATTTAAGAACTTGCCAAACAATCATCATATTCGTAGAATTGTAGGACATTAAGGTGTGGTAGAGCATTCAAGTCAGGTTGCTTCGCCCTCTCTTTTGTTCAGAAAAGTCTGCCTTCATAGTGTTACACATGGTTGAACCTTTTGAATCTGCCTGAATTTCTTCTACGTTTCTGTTTCCTTATGTGAGTAATAAATCCTCTATAAGCATGTTCTGTAATTCTAGATTTTAACTGCCCCTTTGTTAAATAGCAGTTGAGACTTGAGATCAACTGGTTTATTTGGACTTCTTTAACTGATCTGTGCTGCAATTTCAGAGGAGAGAAAACGGCAAAATCTAGAGAGTGGAGAAATGAAGTCTCTTGTTCAAGATCTTGAAAGTATGTTCCTATCAATTTCATAGTAACCTTAATTTGGCACTTCAAAAGATTCTTTTGCTGTTTCCCTATTTGTTGCTGCTATGAAAACTGTGCTATTCTTATTGTTACTTTGTCAAATACACGATTCTACTGATAGTTGTTTTTCTTCATAACCATGAGGTTGCATCTGTTCATTATATATACATATATATTTACTAGTCCTGTTTTGAATCCTAATATCTCTCCAGTTTGTATATACTTATATTGTTAGATTCTAGTTCAAAAGTATGCTGATCAGCCTTGCTAGTTCAACTCAAAAGATTTATCTGACATTAATTCAACATACAAATTCTGACCTGATTACGAGACCCAAACAAAATCCACTATGATCTGCAAAGCTCTTTTGATGGATTTGTATTAATATAAAGAGCCGCAATTATCCATGTAAATCTAAGCATTGGAAAGAGTGGGGTAGGGATGGAAAAAATAAAATATATGGTCTTATTAAGGAGTTGAGATTAATAAATACACTATTAGAACATCTTATACATATCACTTTCTAGATGTTTTCATGTTTGCGTGTGCCATATTTCCGTATACAGTAGCTAGAGGTTGATGATAATTTTTTATGCCCTTATGTATGATAATTAGTTGTTTAAATTAAAAATAGATGTTTTACTTTCCAAGTTTATTAGCAGGTCATGGAGAAAAAAAGGAAAATGAAAGAACTATACTAAACTTTTTTGTAGTTTAGAGTATCCTTTGATTTATGAGGCTTGCGTTTTCACTAATTTAACCTGTTTCTGCTTTTATTTTGTAGGGAAAGGTCTGCAAAGACTGATCGACAAAGTTCAGGTTTGTATGCTTTGGACTTATCTTAAACACTTTGGCCTCTCGCCTAGGATGCTAGAAATATAACCCATTCTACCTGTCTTTGATGCTAAACTTATTAGGTCCCAGTTGCAGCAGTTGTTATTATGGCATGCAATCGTGCTGATTATTTGGAAAGGACAGTCAAATCTGTCTTGAAGTATGTCGTGTGCCCACAGTTTAAGGTTTCATGATTTTTTTTCTCAACTCAATTGAACGAATTCTCAACTTACTATTTGTGTCACCGTTTTTCTGTATTTTCCAGATATCAAAGCTCCGTTGCTTCAAAGTATCCACTTTTTGTATCCCAGGTACTAGCACTCTCTCTATCTTTTAGTTGGAACACATGATTAGGTTTCTTGTAGCTATATATGTTTAAATCTTATATTTTTCATGAGATTTAGATGGGACGAATCAACGAAATATGGTACTTGTTATGTTTTATTATTGGGCTACTCGTAATGGCTTGAGCTTCCACTACTAAAAGGTTAACCATGGCTTACACTTACTAATGCGAGACTTTAGTCACCACTTCAACACTCCTCACACACGAGTCTCAGATTTTTCTTTAATAATTGGGCTCAACACGTGCACAATCGTGGACTTTTTGAATCGGCACTCCCCCTCACATCTAGGTATTTCTCTTCCACATTTAGGCGGCTGCAGTCATGTCCATTTGCAAGCGGGCCAAAGACCACAAGAGGATGCAGCATAATTGGGCCCAGGCCTTATCAAAACCAACTCTAATAAATGTGAAGTTTGAGTGAAAATTAATATATTATTCACGATGGGTAACCCCAATTTATAATACACAATGGATTAAGCATAATCCTAAACAACAGCTATAGAATTTTATCAATCCCTAATTTGTAGATATTCAAATATTCTAACAGTACTTTTCTTTCTCAGGATGGATCGAATTCAGATGTTAAACAAAAGGCTCTTAGTTATGATAGTCTCACATACATGCAGGTATTTTATGATATTTACATATCCTCCTATGTGCTTGCTTATGTAATTAGTACGGCTTAGGGCAGTTGTGGGTTGTATTTTACTTGTTTGGCTCTTGGTTTATGCTCTGCCATTTTTGGCTAGATGAAATTTACTGAGAACAAAATGGATATCAGAAACTAAAAGCAAAATTTTATGTTTCTTTTTTCTTTTTCATTGGATGCTGAATGTATTTATGCCATTATAACGTATTAGTATTACTGCTACCAAAGGAATTGTTTGTCTAACTTGTCTCTTTTGATATACATATGTTTATTAAGTATATGGAGGATATATGTTCAAAGTGCTTGAATGGGGAATATATGGATACTTGTGGTAGATGATTGTCTTGGAATACTTTGACAAAGTCTGTAACTTGTATATTTCAAAGCAGTAGTTGGTGACTTGAGAACCTGTCAGGCAAATGTTGGCCAATCATCAAATGACTTATTTTGTACTTGTTGCTTTTCATGTGTTGACGGCAGATATGATGTTGTCATGCATCCTACTCTGCTAACAACAGAATGTTTTGACAAGCATCGACTTCATATTGGATCCATGATCATAACGTAATTTAAAACATGATGTATTTGTTTCGGTAGGTCATGTCAAAAGACACAGATTTTGTTAGCCGGAAGCTAAATGTATTATACTGTTTGTCCCAATTAGACGCCCTTTTAGTTTTGAACTGTTTTTTTTTTTTTTTTCCTAACAGATGAAATTGAAACCTAAAATTATTGGTCGATCTATTAATATGAAGAGCTGCTTATCAGTTATCACACACATGGACAGTCACACATGGACAGTCACACATGGAGTTATATATATATGGGAGTGTATTTTAGGTAGTATTCTTGTGCTGGAGCCTAACTTGAGCAATGAGCTGCATTTTTGCAGCATTTGGATTTTGAACTGGTGCGAACTGAAAGGCCTGGAGAGGTGATCGCATACTACAAGATTGCACGTAAGGATAGTTTTTGTGTTTGATTATTGTCTCAATAGACTGAACTTCAATAGTTTCCACTAAAACACTTGCTTTTCCTAGGTCATTACAAGTGGGCATTGGATGAGTTGTTCTTCAAGCATAATTTCAGCCGGGTAATCATACTTGAAGGTGCAAAATGTGGCTCATTATTATATTTCAACTTTTTTAATTCTATACTTTTTCACTTTGGATAAAAGCAAATGACATTAAAAACTTCTTGGAATGTAGATGATATGGAAATTGCTCCTGACTTTTTTAACTACTTTGAGGCTGCTGCAGCACTGCTTGACAAGGATAAGTAGGTTTCCTTGAATTATCTTCTATATTACTTCATTCTGTGGATATTTTTTGCTAACTCATTGCAAACTCTGAATTTTTTGGGTGTTCTCTTTTCTAAATTTTGATAGGTCTATAATGGCAGTTTCTTCATGGAACGACAATGGACAAAGACAGTTTGTGCATGACCCTTGTGAGTTCCTGATACTTTTGAGTAAAAAATTAAAGTTGGGTCGTCAACCATCAACTTAACCTTTTAGTTGAATTAGTCCTCGACACGATATCAAAATATGATTGACCCTGAGGTCACGAGTTTGTATCCCACTACCACCTTGATTATTAAAAATATGTAAAAATTTCAGAACATGGCAAAAAGAAGGCCTGTAAATCAGTCACCATCCTAGAACTAAATCTAGTTCTATTCTAAGAAAATGGGCTTGCACGTGAGGGGCCGTGTTGTAGAAAAGTAAAGGTTGGTCTTCAATTGTCAACTTAAGCTTTTAGTTGAGTTGGTCCTCTATAACTGTAAAGTGAAATCAGTCACCATCGTAGAACTAAATCTATACCACAACCAATTGTGTGAACTCCCATAAATTGTAACATTGTTTCTTCCTTTTTAAAGGAAAACAACTTCAGCTATTGAATGAGGCACAATGGTATATTTCAATAATAGCCCACGTTATCTCTCCATCTTGCTAGCTGTTGGGTCTATTGTTTAGCTCCCACGAGGAGTTTACAGCTAAGTTCTGGCCTGTCATTTTCATCCAAGTTATGTTCATTTTTCGGACATGCTACAAACACTCACTCTCCCTTGAATACGAGTGCGTTGACTTCTGATTTGCATGTGGGATTGACTTGAAGTGCTCATGCATCAAAGGTTAAGAAGTAATTATGATTGAATGCAATTTAATGTTTATGATTTCTCGTTGATGCACTATGCAGATACACTATATCGCTCAGATTTCTTCCCTGGACTTGGATGGATGCTGACTAGATCCTTATGGGATGAACTATCTCCAAAGTGGCCAAAGGCATATCCTTGTATTTGTTTTTTTCAGAAATGAACATAAACATCAAACTTTTCAGTATATTTCTTTCAGAAATTTTCCTTGACAAGATTTCACTTACTGGGATGATTGGTTGAGATTAAAAGAGAACCACAAAGGTCGACAGTTCATTCGCCCAGAAATCTGCAGAACATACAACTTCGGTGAGCATGTATGTAAATCTATCTTAGTGTTCAGAACGTTTAATGATCTGTATCAGGATTATGTTTATCCACTAGATCTGCATCTTCATTGTCATATTTTTGGGTTGAGCAGGCTGGTCCCAGTTTTAACTTATATATAGAGTAAATAATCTTAAGCCAGCTAAGCCATACAAATAGTAAAATGACACTTCATTAAATTTCACCTATACATAGACACATTGTTAATGGCCCATTAATAAAATGTGACAATTAAGTTTCCTCAGCTAAGAGAGTATTGCCAATAATTTCTCTAATGTTTTTATTTATTTATTTTACAATAGAGAGATGCCTTCATCCCCACCCTGAGTGCTGCAGATCCCTGGTGCCCTTCTTTCATCGAGACTTATTTATTGATTTACTTTTTACAGGGGTCAAGCTTGGGACAGTTCTTCAAACAATATCTGGAGCCTATTAAGCTGAATGATGTCGAGGTACTAACCAAATACTAAAATCTCCTTTGTAGTGGGCGTTCTGTTTAGCTCTTAGTTCTTGAATATGATGTTTTGCCTTTTTCCTTTTCTTTCTGAAAGGTTGATTGGAAGTCGATGGATCTGAGCTACCTGAAGGAGGTAAATCATATGTTCCAATTTGCACCAACTTTGTTTGGCCATGAATTTTTGCAGCAGTATTCTCTGCATTTTCAGTTGCTAAATTTTTTCTTATGTTTTGCAGGATAACTATGTGAAGCAGTTTGGAGAGATGGTGAAAAAGGCTAAACCTGTTTCAGGAAGTGATGCAGTTCTTAAGGCATATAATATAGAAGGCGATGTGCGAGTTCACTACAGAGACCAGCCAGATTTTGAACGCATAGCGCACCAGTTTGGCATTTTTGATGAATGGAAGGTAGCATGTCTTATATATATTCTCCCTCCGTCTCAAAACAATTATCCACTTTCTCTAAAAAAAAAATTGTTCCAAAAAATTGTCCATTTTCTATTTTTAGTTAGTTAGATATGCATGAATTACCAATATTATCCTTAACACTAGTTGGTTAGAACTTAGAACCCCTCGAGGTTTTGACAACAAGAGCACATATTGTTATATGGGGAAAAACATAACACTCTAGTGAACTCATCCTTAATGTCCACAAAAAATGAGTTTGTTTTCATGTTGTTATTTCTTACATTTGTAGGACGGTATTCCAAGGACATCATATAAGGGAGTAGTGGTTTTCCGATACCAAACACCAAGACGAATATTCCTTGTGGGTCCAGATTCTCTTAAACAGCTTGGCATTGTGTATGCTTTATAGGAGATGAGGTTTGTTGCTTTGATTGCGGATTTGGAAAACAATTCCATAAAGAGTAACTTAGTGTTTCCCCTTTGTCTTCTGAAATGGACTTATTTTGGGAAGTGATAGGTACTTTTTCGTGCACAATAGGCAGTAAAGTGATATTGCCCGGGTGAATGGAGGAGGTGACAATATGTGGTTGTTGTATGTTCTTTTGTTCACCTACAATATTGATGTAGCAACCAAATTTTGTCCCCCACGGCGGAACTGTGGTTAGTGAGGATGTTAAGCATTTTAGAGCACCACTGTTACTTTTTGAGTTGTGTATGCTTTTCTTGCATAATTATAATGATTATCTAGGACATAACAACCATAAGTTTGTCATTCATGCACAGTTAACACTTGACAAGCTGTTTTTTTTTTCTAGTTTGGTGATGCCGACATTTTTGATGAGACTTGAACTTGAGACTTTTGAGAGAACACAAGTGTCTTAAACCACGGGTCTTGATGAGTGTTGGTTGACAGAAGTTGTTTGTTGACCTCAAAAGTAAATGAAGATAGCTTCTCAATCTCTTCATTGTTCGTCCCTATGAAATTCAGAATTCTAAACCTATGCTTCAAATTTGGACCAAAATGTTGAGCATCAATATGTGGAAAATGCAGAAGAAACGAATGTGTCTGGCTCACTGGGGCCTGGGCGTCTAAATTTCAGTAGGAACCTATTAGCAAAAGGGTCCAGTTCCCTGAGCAATAAAAGATTTGATTAACTCATTGGTACGTGTTACGCAAATGTATCGACGGATCGATATAATATTGAGCTATTGAGGAGCTCGAGATCAAGTTCACATGGCCTACGCTTAGATTATGTATTGAAATGATTAATTGAACTCGAGGACACTTATAGAATTTAAATAAATGCAATAAAGAAATCAAAAAGTGTACGAGTGTGTGATAGACGTCTAAAGTAAATGACAATTAAATTAAAGGGTTAAAGCTACCAATCACTTTTCAACTATACACTTAAATCATAAATGACCTATCTACTATTTTTTAAATTACCATTAGTACTACAATTACACATTCTCCTCATTGGTGTTCAAAAACTTTATTTGTGAAAAAGTAACTGAAAAAATAACTTTCGTTAGTCACATGAGTGACACATGTCAATGTTTATTAAAAATTATAATAAGGAAACAAATTATTCTAAAATACTAAAATCTTGTTTCTCACGTTTGTTCAATTTTGAAGGCAAAGCAAGAGTTGATTCAAATTTAGGGTTGATTTGATTTGTTCTCCCTAATTCATATTATACAAGAGTTTTTCTAATAATACCTATTGTCAATTTTACATATCATTAACAATGGAAACTCGTTGATTTTTTGTGTTTGCGATGGGTTTAGACTCAAAAAGGAAATAGATAACATCCACATGACACCAAGAGAATGACTAGAAGCAATGGTATCTTAAAATATTTCATATATTAATTGTCTTTATTCTTTCATAAACTGAGTATGTATTTTTTTTCTTTTTTGGGTTAATATATAAGGGAAATTACAGTAAGCACCCCTCGACTATAATTTCCTACAAATTGCACCCCTAAACTTTAGTATGTAACTTTAAGCACCCCTCAACTATCAAAAGTTCTTTCCATCCATGAATCCGTCTGTTAGCATAGAAAATGACCAAAATGCCCCCTCAAAATAATATTAAATTAAAAAAAAAGAAACAGATCATATCAGATCTGATACAGGTTGTGGGAAGGAGAAAGGTTGTGGAGAGAGAAGGAGGGATGTGAAGAGAGAAGGAGAAAAAGGGTTGTGGAGAGAGAAGGAGAGGGAGGGTTTTGGAGAGAGAAGGAGTCGCCGCCGCCGCCGTGGATGAAGAA
>JAYMTJ010000588.1:0-10247 GCA_036897525.1 Pelargonium x hortorum | reverse complement strand
TACATTAAATACTAATTCATGTCTAAGGCTTTGCATGGACATATTTTATATTACCCTCAAAAACAGTTTTTATGATCGAATTTGATACACTTTCGAGGGATAATCAGTATGCCTATAATGGTAAGGAGATGTTGGTCGAATTTGATACACTTTCAAGGGGTAAAAAATGTCTACAGGAGAAATTTGTCGCCCTCATGATTCTATTTAGTTTAAATGATAATTATTTTGGAACAGAGAAAGTATAAAAGATATTTATAAAAATTTCTTTTGTTGCTTCAAGCACACTAATAAGATAACATGACACACCTTATTAACAGAAGAGGAGCATTCGAGATGTTCAAGCAAAGCATTCTATGGATAATAGACCTTCCAAGCATTATATAGATAATAGATCTCCGTTAATATAAGTAAAAGAGTAATTGAGCTGTTCGAGCAAAGCATTGTATGGATAATAGAGATATCCGGAGTAACATTAGAAGACATGTGCTGTGCGGACAAAATCACCTGTCTCCCTCCCTGTTAACACATTTACAAAAATGGAAGAGTGTCACACACCCAACATAACCAGAAAAAGTGCCATCCTTGTTTGGTGCACAGTCGTCTCAAAATTCAAAAAGGGAGAGGACAGGATCGGCCATTCAGCTGTTAAGAGTAGAAAGCATGCCTCCTGTTGCGGTTGGAACCACCACCTCCCAACCAGGTCCTTTCGGGGGGAAAGCCTCCTTCACAGGCTTTTTATCTTCACTTGCTCCGCCAACAACCAAATCACTGCGGTCCAAAACCCTCTCCAAATCTTCATCGCTAATATCTGTCTGTATCATCTTGTCCTCCACACTATCATCATTGTTCAGCAGTGCCACCAGATCATCCATCTAATATTTCAACCCAACACCAGCTCAGGATTTCATAATTTCATATTTAAACCAACTAATAAGATCAAAGGAGTTGTAACTCGAAAATGGAATTGCAACACTAATGGCATTTACAATATGAAAGAATGGCATATCCACTCAACCAACTAAAAAGACATCAGCGCAAGAAAGAAAAATTTATATAGAGAACTAAATTGCTGAGATACAGCAAAAGAATAATTGGAAACAATAAGAACAGATAAAACAAACCTCTAGGAGGTCTGGATTAACATGCTTTGCTCGATCCTGATGGAATTGTCCTTTCCCAATCACAACATGCTCAAGCTTCAACTTACTAAAAGCTCTTTTCAAAATGCGGCCCTGTTAATTTTCTCAAGTTATTCCAGACACCATAAACTGAGTTATATGAAACAAAATCTACAAGTTAAGACCACCATTGCAATACCTCTACAGATTGAGCAGTTGCAAGCCTGTAGACATGAACAGGCTTGGTTTGGCCTATCCTATGACATCTATCCATGGCCTGCAGATCCATTTGAGGATTCTGATAGCAAAATAATAACCAAGATGAAAATTTCATCAGTGCTAATCTTCAATGCAATAAAAGCAAAAGGACATCAGAATAAGGAAAATACCCAGTCACTGTCATACAATATACATGTATCGGCAGCAGTGAGGTTAATGCCCAATCCACCAGCCCTTGTGCTGAGCAAAAAAATCCTAAAATTGCTGTTCTCGTCGTTGAACTCATCTATCTGTTTGCAAACATTGAATATTAGAAAACATTTGAACTATAATCTTTGTTCAGGATTGGGAATAAGATTCTCGTTCTTCATGTTTGGATTGAAACTGTTTAGTCATGAAAATGGCTTTGGAATGGAAATCTCATTCTCATTCCCATTCCAATAACACTACCTTATTTCTCTACCTCACCAATAACAAAGTGCTGCAGGATTCAAAAAAGAAGAATACAGCACAAAATTCAATTATGCCCTCCAGATGTAAAATGGATCATCTATTTTGTGGGCAATAAATGGTTTGAAATAGCAACATCATGATTATGAAGCATTTCAATTGAAACAGGTTACAAAAGTTTTAAAGTTAAGACAGGAATAGAAATATACAGTACATACTCCAAGAAGTTACACTGAGGATGATCCAGACTCCAGAGTAACAGAAACAAGCAAAACAAAACATGAGGCAACTATGCATGGTGCTAGATGCTAATCATACAAGAAAATCACTAGTGCAAATCAGACATCAGTAATGCAAGGAGTGATGGGGAAATTGAAGTTTGACAAGACAACAGTCCATTACACCAACATCCAAAAGTCAAACCCAAATTTAAAAATATATACAGCTTCAGGTTCTTGTTAAAATCAGTAACGATGAACTAACCTGTCTTCTCCTGTCTTCTAATTTCACATTTCCATCAATTCTACAAACTTCAAATCCCTTTTCACTAAAATAGTAATCCATTATATTCAAAACTTTTGTCCACTGGGTGAAGATCAAAACCTGATAGCAAAGGTCATATATCAGTTGGCTGGAAATCCAAATCAGAAAACATATGAACCAACATATAGCAAAGAGTACTTTGTGCTGGAGTGCAAAGAGACGTGTCAACAATCGGTCTAGCAAGCGGAATTTGCCACACTGTTCAACAATCTCATCTACAGGTGGGTAGAGAGCTGCAAAGAATATATAAAAAGATAAATCAACAATCTAGTACAGAACCATCCACTATTAGATGAATAGAGAGATTGACAGAGAGATACTTGAGCTTGCAAAGTCTCCCTCTAAGAGGTCAGGATGATTGCAGTTCTTCCGAAGTTGAATCATTATATTATTAAGTTTCTTTCTCATGCTGGCTCCTGAAATTTCAGAGCACATTTATATAATGAGCAATGAGGGAAAGTATAGGACAAAGATGAAGCTTTAATACATGGAAATGGAGAAGTTGTTTAATAAATAATAAGAGACATAAGTAGATTCCCAAAATCTGTCATAAAGCATACTTTTGACTGAAATATTCTGACTGGAATCAATTGAGTATGAGATAAGTTAACAAATTAGTCTGTTATAAATGAGATTTCATAAGCTACTAGTCTTGAAAACGGAACAGAAGAAACTCAACAGTTTACTTGTTATCTGAACCAAACTATATGCATATAAAGATGAAATTTTACCAGGAAAAATAAAGAAACAGCAAAATAAGCTGTCTGATCTCATACCTTAAAAACTAATTTGAATTAAACTTAAAAAGAACACCATATTCAACGTATTTTACCTATTTCAAAGAGCCCAACTCCTAGATGCAACACACATGGATATGAATAAGAAACTAGGTATCATATTGGCGGCAGCAGGATAGTAAGGAAAAGGCAACCAAACAATCATACTGGGCAAAGTGCATGCTTCATTATATTATTATTGGATATTACTACTACAGGGCCCAACCGCCCAAGCACCACATTCAACGTATTTGACCTGTTTCAAAGAGCCCAACTCCTAGATGCAACGCACATGGATATGAATAAGAAACTAGGTATAATATTGGCGCGCAGCAGGATAGTAAGGAAAAAAGCAATCAAACAATCATACTGGGCAAAGTGCATGCTTGATATTATTATTGGATATTACTACTACAGGCCCCAAACATCACACAAAGAAATACATTCCCGGAGTATAAATTCAGCCAGGAGGCTAGACCAGAGAAAATTAATCATATTAGGTTTTTAAGATGACATGACATCTTAAATTATCAAAGAAGCTTTCAACAACCAAATGAGATATAATACCAGGGTACGACTCCTCCTGCAAGTGTTTCTCCAAAGTCTTGTTGATTAAATGATCCTGGAAATTCTTTTGATGCTCCGTCATAGTGGCATACAAAATAATCTCCTTCTTCCGAGGGAGCATCAGCTCAACATCAGACTTCATTCTTCGAAGAAGAAACGGGCGCAGTATAGCATGAAGTTTAGCTACAACCTTCATGTAATAAAGATGGTAGCACATTACATGGAATGAGCAAAGTTTAGTAAACATAATAATATTCTACTACAATATAACTCACTCGAGCCCTTCTCTTCTCTTCAAATTCTTCTTTTTCTGCTTCACTGTTGCACTTTCCTGACAGATCAAACCTGCACACAATAAATCACATCATAAACTAGATAATGGCTCAAGACAGTAAATATCACTATCCTAGTCTACTATGCTTTATGGCTGTTCCTTTTAATGAGCTAAAAAAAATTGCGCAATATCTATTTCAATATATTATCTATCCAGATCAATACTCTAGCTTCGAAACAATCTTCACTCCGTATGAACTGCATACAATATTGGCATTTTGAACAGAAAATTGTCAGTAAGACCTCTTAAGGAAGGAAAGGTAACACACAATTAGGGATGTCAATTAGACCCAAACCCGTCAGAGACCCACAATCCCCGACCTAATGGAGAAAGGGAACAGGACAAGCATGGATGGGGAAACCATTCCCCGCTACCAAATAAATTTTATATACTTGTATTTTATAATAATAAAGTATAGACAATTTTTAAACATCCCTACTAATACCTAGTATATTTAGCATGTAGTGGAACTTTTTGGTTCAATATGTGATTTGCTCTTTGCTCAGCCCATTGGACCAACTTTTTCTATAAGGAAAATTATATTGCTTAGATTTGTACTATAAACTGCACTCTTGTTATGCGATATGGTTTTAAAAAGTTTGATAAAAATTTTGAATTTTTTATTGACTTTTGAAAATAACAAGGTCTATGAAATCAGCCCCCATCCCACCTATTGCCACATAACTTCCCACAACTGCCTATGTATCTGCTTCCAACTCAAACAAAGACATACTTCTCGATATGTCTAATACTGGATTTGCTCACAAATCCTCACAAACAGTTTCAAGCACAGATTGGAAAGTTAAAAGTAAAGAACAAGTTGCACTATTTTAGTTCATTTAACAATCTTATCTCATGAATGATTATTGGCAAATCACATGAATGAATCCACTAGAGAAATAGAAAAAGGCAAGATCCACATCTAGTACATTTATTAATCTTTTCGCGTGAATAATTATTGACAAATCACATGAATTAATCCACTAGAGAAATAGAATAAACAAGAACCTCATCTTGGAACCTTATGAGGACTGAAGTGATGGTTTTTACTCAAGTTAATGCAGATTGGAAATGAAAAGTTTACTTCACACAAAAATGAATAAAAGAGATCAAACTAGTTTACGACAAACAGAGGGCAAACATTACTAACCATGACTCAAATTCCGCATGGGATGAGAAAATATCAGGCAAAATGAAGTTCAGCAATGACCAAAGCTCCGCCAAGTTGTTTTGTAGAGGTGTCCCAGTCAATAGCAGCTTATTCTCTACAAGTAGGTATTTCAACTCCTTAAACAATTTGCATTGTGAATTTTTCAACCTGTGCCCCTTTAAGAAGAAAATAATATTTGGGATTAGTTTACTTAAAATAGTATAGAAAGTGTGAATGGAATGTGAAGTTTTTCATAAAAATAACATTAGTCAAATCACTTACCTCATCAACCACAAGATATTTCCATTTGTAATGTTGCAAGTGTTTCCTTGCATCAGATAAAGCAATCTCATAAGAAGTGATGACTATAGGGAATTTGGGGCCAATTGCTCTAGGCATGTGTTTTCTACGTATCTCTGCTCTCGTTTTCTGGTCACCGTGGTAGATGATTGCATTTATGGAGGGGACAAACCTATGATGGAAATACATATATTAAAGTAAAAGCAACAAATGTGAGCTTTTGGGACAGGTGTGGCTAATTCAAACTAGATTTACCATGAAAACTAAAAGACAAAACTGTACCTCTGAAACTCATTCATCCAATTAGAAAGGGTAGAAAGAGGAGCAATTACTAAATAAGGCCCATCCAACCCCTTCCCTTTTAAATGTGCCAGGAAACCAATGGTCTGAATAGTCTTTCCGAGGCCCATTTGATCAGCAAGAATCCCGTTCAGTCCATTCTGCCAAAGAGAGATTAACCACTTCACTCCTTTGATCTGATACGTCTTCAGCTTCCCACCAGTCAACAGAGGTACGAGTTCTTGCTGCTCTTTAGCTGTTCGTTCTTCCTCTGTCAAATTGACATCTTCACTTTTATCACCTTCTTGAGTTCTTGTTAACATGGCAGCAACTGCTCTTTTGGCCTTCCTCTACAGACAATGTACAGTTTCATCATACATCAATGCAATTTAAGGATCATATACTGCATGCATGGACTATCTAACATTGAATTACATATGGTTCAGAAAGAAAAGTCCATGTTATCCAAAACATCACAATGAGATGATTGTATATGGACAAAATGCTGATTGTGAGAATGACATTAAAAGTGAATTTGTATCATTTCAATAAACTCAAGTAAAAACCTTTCTTAATGGCAAATGATCCAGCACCCTTGAAATCATCCGAGCATAAATTTCTACAAGACACCAGTGTTTTTAAAAGCGCAAAGCGCACTTGAGGCGCAAAGGTCCTCTGGGGCTTAAGCGTGAAGCACACCGTGAAGCGCACATTATAAAATTAATATAGAAAATATCAATTTAACATGTACATTTAAATACTTATGCTAGGATTGATAAAAGTATTATAAAATAAAATCATAATTTATAATCTATAAATGTTTCAACTCTATTAACCAAGTTAAAACGTTTCAAATCATAATTTATAACCCTAAAAGTTTCAAAATAAGTTCAAGTTAAAACGTAAATCATACAATAGTTCCACTTAGAGTTAGACAACTCTATTCTATAGAAAGAAGAAAAACATATAGATTTTTGTCATAATGACATCATCATGAAGAGATGTGAAATCTATCGTCCAAATTGCATTATTGTAAGTGTTACAATTCAAGCTCAAATAGTTCCACATAGGAGACGGCTTCAAGCTCTCTGTAGCTTGTACTCTATAGTTGTTGTCAATGATATTTTAATATATTTTACGCTTCTTTTGTGGTTTTTGAACGTTAAAAATCACACAACAGCCATAAAGGTCGGAAGTTGAAGGATTTTTTTTAGTTTTTATTTACTAAAATTAGGTTCATAATAAGTCATATGAGTGTTAAATAAAAAGCCCTAAAAGTGCGGGATTCAAGAGGCTTCATTGAAGGGGCTGGGCTTCTCATGAAGTGAAGCCCAAAAGTGGGGCTTCGGGCTTAAGCACAAAGCGTGCGCTTATCAAAACACTGCAAGACACAGCAAAATGCCATGTAGTATAATATGCTTATCAATTATCCATATAGAAATTTGCCAAAGAACACTTACATTATTGTAATCTGTTGCAGCTTTTCTTTTGGAGCCACGGCCCCTCTTTTTCTCAACAACTTCAGTTTCTTTCTCTTGATCCACTCCATTCTGCAAAGCAAAACCAGTAGAAAAGTTTACAGATGGTTGAAGTAATTGTATCCCCAGACTAATATATATGTATATAAAGGATTTCATCTTAATAGGTGAGCGAGAGGGTACAAGTGTTATGTCATCCATCTTCTCTAGCAAGAACTCAGAATACAATTGAGTCTGAGTAAGAAGCTCATCCAATTTAGTAAATTGGGTATCATTCAAGTGTGGGGCTTCCTTCACTGGTTCTGCTTCTTCTTCCTTCACCCTGGCTTCTAGTAATTTTTCTTCCTCCTTTGCCATGACTTCTGATATCAGAGAAGAATCCCCATTTTTCGCTTCATCTCCCAATTCAACTGAGATTTTCTCATCGCATATATCCTTCATCCAAATAAATAGAACAAATATATTACAACTTTACACTACTATACAACATTCAGCACTCGGTATTAATCAGTTTAGAAAGATAAGTTTAACCGTACTGTAGAAACCCACACAGGAACCCACAAAATGAAAATTGCAAAGAATAAACAAAAACTGGGATCTTCACTGCTGCAATTTTTGCAAAACGCAACATATTCATTGAAACAAAAGTTAATGAGATGTGATCTTTCCATTGGCCTGATGAGTTTGGATCATTAATAGGTTGGAATTTCTTTTTTCTCAAAAATGAATCCCATGTACATTGTAAGTTTGTAACTCAGAAGAATATATATATAGATAGTAACATAAAACAGCTTCACATCTTAATAATCAGAGCCATCATACTATAAAAATCACATGACTCAACAGCCAAAACAGAACAACTTAGGTCAACAAAAATGGTAGAAATGAATCAAACGCAAACAATATAAGGTCATACATTATGTATAAAATATCAGGTTTCTCATCAGTCATCTTAACTAAATACTAAAAAACTGACAGAAGTTCAAAATTAATTAACATAAATGCCTAACAGTGAAAAAAGTTCCTTTTCAGGCATCTTCCTTTCTATTTGGCTTGCACCATTGTTAAACTGAAGCAACGCACCAGTGACAAACTTTCCCCCAACCTTTTCACTCATGTTTTCCCGATAAACAAACAAAAAATTAGGCAAAAATGAAATACAAACCTCGTCTTCAAGCACAGAAGTCGGGGACTCGGCAGAGGCATCGTTCTTCGAGGCAGGGACATCGTTATTCGGCAAACACTCAGCAGGCATTTCGAAGCCTGAAAACAGTATAAATGAATCAAAATCACATGAACAGAAACACTGAACAAAACGAGAGCAAATTAGGGTTTAGGAAAGCAATAGACTCGAAAATATGGATTCAACAGATCAAGAAGTACAAATAGAAGATCGGCATTACCGTACAGAGGAACTTTCTCAGAGTCTGTACCAAACGAAGGAACCAGAGAGCTGAGAAGATGAAGCGTTGTGACTGAGAAAGGCGGAGAAAGGAGGATGGGCTATGTAGTGTAGTTAGTGGACAGACCAATTATTTATGTTTTTAGTTTTTTTTTAATGAGGAGCTTTTGGGCGGGAAATAGAAGTTTAAAATTTTGCCCTTGGATTGGCTGGTTTATTACAGTTATGGTCTCCTGTTTATGAGTTCTTTTTCTAATTTTTAATCAAAATGTTATGGGTATTCCAATATTTTGGGGCGCATGCTTGCCCTATCTGTCCACTAGCTCAACTACTCGCCCACAATATTAAATAAATTGAAGAAAAAAAAGTGTATTTATTTGTAATAGGCTTGATTTTGATAAATTTTGGGAAAATTATCAGAACAGTTCATTAACTTTTCAAATATGATCAGTGAGTCCCTAAACTATTTAAATTGGTTTATTTGATCCTTAAATTAACCATCCCATTGACTTTTATTATTTGCACAATTAATTGTGAAATATAACACTTATTTTATAACAAAATAAATATATAGTTTATACTAATTTTATAGTAACACCTAAAATATTACATTAACTATACTATCTAAGGGAAAGATACTTGTAAAAAAAATTATGCAAAGATAATTGTAATTTAGGTAAATTAGGATGGAATGTTCTATGAGGTTTAATTTACAAGAAGAATGGTGAGATGACAAAAATTTATATTCAATTCAATCTTATTCATTTGAATCAATTCATATTCATCAAAACATTAGATTAATTACACATGTTTGTACTATGTGTGGTCTCTCTAATATTTAGTTAGTCCATTTAATGAATTTATATTTAGGTATGACATGTTTACATTATTTGTTGCGTCATATAACCCCACACAAAATGAGGTGGTAAAAAAAAAAAAGTAGTCACTTAATTGAGATCATATGAGCTTTAAAGATGCATTTCTACATTTCATTGAAGTATTGAGCATTCTCTATTTTCACTCCATGTTATCTTACTAAACGCGTGTCATTATATGTTTTACAAAATCTCATTCTCTCATTCTATTTTGTTTCCCAATCATTAACTCCATCATCTTCTTGTTCGTCCTTTCGATTGTGAATATCATGTACACTGTTCTAATTCGAGTCAAAACAAGTTAGTTTTTAAAGCTCTCAAATATTGTTTGTAGGTTATTATGGTCTTCAAAAAAGGTACAAAATGTTATTTTCTTTACTTAGACCGTTATTTCATGCATGTTGATGTTACATTTAGTTTAGTTACGAAATTGAAAAGAATCCAGTTAATATATACAAGAAAATATAATCCCTGAAATATATATTGATGTCCCTTATCCTATAAATTTCTTACACAATTATTGAATCAAATGACTCTGCTAAGGTTTCTGAAGATTTAAGAACTGCTTGAAAATTGAAGATTTAGGAGAGACTAGTTCACTGGTACAAATTACAATGAATCAAACATCCACCACCACAAAAACTAACAATTCCACAAATAAGAGCTTGCAAAACAATTGGACAAACATATATATAGGAGACTCTGCTGATACTGTGATGTGCACATATGGTTACTTCTCTAGCCACTACATTGATT
>JAYMTJ010000587.1:0-10249 GCA_036897525.1 Pelargonium x hortorum | reverse complement strand
CACCATTGAGAGCCTCCAGGACTTTGTCCATTATGACAACTCTAGACTCAAAATCCTGAAAAGCCTGTGTCGTCATCGTCAAGGTGGATAAAAATCGCGGAGGACGTGCGGGACAAGCTATTTGGTCTGCAGGGAAGCTGCCATTGTCAATGAGCTGAACAACAACTGGTGTCTTCTTATTAGCTTTCCTACTGACCGAATAGCGAGACCTCAAATCTGGACACCACCCGTTCAGACAACACCCTTTCTTAGCTCTTGCATCTTCAGTACAAAGAAATTGGCGAATCTCGTCACTGGTATCACGAGCTTGTTGTAGCCAGGTTTGGACCAGAGGCATAGGTTCTCGCAAGTTCCTTCCCATATTGCAGTATATTACACACCCCTGCAAATTATGGGAACACATCCCACTAACATGTAAAATATGATATATGGAATTGCTGAAAATTGATCAATTCATATTGCTAGAGCGTTTACAATATATATACAGGTCTGCTAGTTTAGTGGAATACATGAGTGGGTTTTAGTGGAGCTTGTTAGTGGGATGTGTTTAGTGGAGTAGGATTAGTGGAATGTATCAGTTAGTGGGATGTGTTTAGTGGAGTAGGATTAGCGGAATGTATCAGTGAGTTTAGTGGAGCTTGTTCGTGGGATGTGTTCCCATAATTTGCGGGGGTGTGTAATATACTGCAATACTCCCCCTCAAGTTGGTGCATGGAGATTGAAGATGCCCAACTTGCCAAGCAACTCGAGGAAACGATCGCGTCCAAGTGCTTTGGTAAAAATGTCAGCTAACTGATGTCGGCTCCCGATCGAACGGGGTATAAGAGTTGAGGATTGTAGCTGCTGGCGGACAAAATGACAATCAATCTCGATGTGTTTAGTGCGCTCATGAAAAACAGGGTTGGCAGCAATATAAATTGCGGCTTGATTGTCACAAAACAGGGGAACTGGTTCACGTTGGGACACACCCAAATCATGGAGTAACTGACGAAGCCATATGATCTCTCGACTGGTGATGGCCATGGCACGATATTCAGCCTCCGCTGAAGAACAAGAAACGACAGACTGCTTCTTGGAGCGCCAGGAGATGGGTGATGAGCCAAGATAAATAATATAACCAGTAGTCGAACGACGTGTGTTTGGGCATCCTGCCCAGTCGGCATCACAATACGCACGCAAGGATAAGGTGGTGGTAGAGGGAAGAAGGATCCCTTGGCCTGGACTCCCTTTAAGATATCGCAAGACATGGAGTGCAGCATCAAGATGCGGTTGGCGCGGAGCATGCATAAATTGACTGAGGATATGCACAGCATAACTGATATCTGGACGAGTGATAGTGAGATACAACAGGCGGCCAACTAGGCGGCGATATTGTCCAGCATCAAGGCATAAAGGACCATCATCTGTGGATAAGCGATGTTGCTGTGGTAAAGGAAGAGATTCCGGTTTGCAGGCAGTGAGGCCGCTATCGGTAAGGATGTCAAGGGTATATTTCCGCTGAGTTAGAGATATACCTGCCGGTGATCGAGCCACTTCAATTCCAAGGAAGTACTTGAGCTTTCCTAGATCTTTGATACGGAATTTGTTATCCAAGTAACTTTTGAGTTTCTGAATGCGAAGTTCATCTGTACCTGTCACAATGACATCATCAACATAAATGAGGACTGCGACAAAGGATCCTCCTTTGGAATATGTGAACAAGGAATGGTCAGCTACAGAGGCTCGGTATCCGATAGCGAGCAAAGAATCAGTGAACTTATGATACCAATTGCGGGAAGCCTGACGAAGTCCATAAAGAGATTTTTGGAGACGACAAACACGGTGCTCCCCCTGTCTGGAAAAACCTTGAGGAATCTTCATGTATACTTCTTCATGTAAGTCTCCGTGCAAAAACGCATTATTGACATCGAGTTGGTGGAGTGGCCAATTGCGCACCGAGGCAATGGCAAGGAGACAACGAACGGTGACTAATTTAGCCACAGGTGCATAAGTCTCAGTGAAGTCAATACCCTCAACTTGAGTGTACCCTTTTGCAACTAGGCGTGCTTTGTATCGTTCAACGGTACCATCCGGCTGATACTTTATCTTGTAGACCCATTTGGAATCAATGGACCTCTTTCCAGGGGGTAGAGTGGTGAGACTCCAAGTATTATTGGCTTCAAGTGCAACAATTTCTTTGGACATAGCTTCTCTCCAGTGTGCGTATTTAACTGCTTGAGCAAAAGTCTTAGGCTCATCACTAGATGAGATGGCCGACAGGAAAGCAGTGTGAGCAGAGGAAAATCTTTTATAAGAAATTGAGTGAGAAAGAGGATATACCGTCGAATTGGCCGATGGAATGGTAGAATGCGATGATTGTTCAGACGGAGTGAGGGAAGGCGGCAAGGTGTAGTCAAAACCAGATAGCTTTCTTGACACTGTGCGATGTCGCTTAGCTGGAATTGTTGACTCAAATACTTCAACGGAAGGTGTAGTGACTTCTACGGCTGGAGATGACTCCAATGAAGGAGACGTATCACAAACATCATTACGAGCCTCAGAATTTCCCAGATCTCTTGATTGTTGGATTGGTGCTGATACCTCCTGAATGGGTTGCTCAAAGTGATTGTTCGAAGGCGGTGGCGCAAATGCAAGAGAAGTACCTTCCTTAGTCGTTCCTTGAGCGAAAGGAAAAATGTTCTCCCAAAATTGAACATCACGAGAGGTACTAATAGTTTTTGTTTGAAGATCGTAGACACGATATCCCTTTTGCCCTTTTGGGTAACCAACGAATATTCCGGGTTGGGATCTGGGAGCGAACTTGTCATGAGTTTGTTTGTGAACATAACACAAACATCCAAAGCTGCGTAAGTGATTGTATGTTGGCTCCTTCCCAAGTAAGACTTCGAATGGAGTCTTGTTTTGAAGCACTGTAAGAGGCATTCTATTAATTAAATAGGTAGCAGTAAGCACACATTCTCCCCAAAATTTGAGAGGCAAATTTGCTTGAAAACGGAGTGCCCGTGCTACTTCAAGGAGGTGGCGATGTTTACGCTCGACGATACCATTTTGTTGAGGAGTCCCAACACAGCTTGTCTCACGTTCCATCCCATGAGTCAAGTAATGAGCCATTAGTTCGTGATGAGTGAACTCCGTGCCATTGTCGGTTCGCAGGATCTTAACCTGTGAATTGAATTGAGTACGAGTCCAACTAAAAAATTGCAACAGATAATCTCGTGTTTCTGATTTATGTTTCATCAGATACACCCAAGTGGCTCTACTATAATCATCCACGATTGTCAAAAAATAGTGACAACCAGATAACGATGGTGTATGATAGGGCCCCCAAATATCGCAATGTACCAAATCAAAAATATGCATAGTTTTATCACTACGTAATGGAAAAGGTAGTCGAGTCTGCTTTGCCTTACAACATGCATCACACACTGAAGAGTCCATTTTATTTGAAAGAACTGGTAAATTTGGAACCAATAAGAGACGGTGGATTGGTATATGTCCGAGACGTCGATGCCACAAGCTTTTGTCATCTTGCCTTTGTGTCACCAATGCCTTCCCTGCCTCCGCTGATTCAAAGTAGTAAAGTCCATTCTGCATTCTACCCATTCCAATCGGCTTCATCGAGGGTAAGTCCTGTATCACACAAAAATCCGGATAAAAGATTAGAGCACAATTCATGTCACGTGTTAATTTGCTAACAGACATTAAATTGAAACGAAATTGCGGCACAACTAAAACTTTCTCCAGAGTTAAATTTGTTCCAAGCATAGCTTTGCCGATGGCATCAACATCCACTGTTTCACCATTTGGCATTTGCACGGATGACAAAGATGGTCGGTGTTCAATGTTATGCAAAGACTTATGTTCGCAAGTAATGTGATCAGTTGCACCTGTGTCAATTATCCATGGTGATATAATTTTACCAGAGTAATTTTGTGAAGAAGATGCCTCCGACGTTTTGTTCAAGAGAGTCAAGAGCTGTGCTTGCTGTGCCTGTGTAAGTCCAAGAGGGCCCAATAAATTTTCTGGACCCACTGGTCCGTGGGCTTGAGATGAGGTGGCCTGCTGTGATGTGGGCTGCTTCATTAAATTAATGTACTCCTTGCTGAAATGGGCCGGATGTGCAAAGGAATGGCCCAAGCCCATGTGCTTCCAAGGCTCCTTTAGGGTATCTTCTTCTTCATTTGCTGCAGACGTCAACAAGGCCGTACCTGCACTTCCGACTCCGCCTCCTCGTCTTGCCATTCTCCCCGTTCGTCCACCGCGTCGGCCGGTTGCTCCATTTCTCCACCAATCTGGGTATCCTTTCAAGAGAAAACATGATTCTTTCTCATGATTGGATTTCCCACAGTAACTACACTTACGATTTGGTGGTCCTCCGTTCCGGCGTGCATCTCCGGCGGTTCCTCCGACCATCAAGGCGGCGGCTTCTGCTAAATGTTGGCGAGATCCAGCAACCGCTCGTTGCTTCTCTTCCTGCGCGGCAGTTGCATAAGCACGACCAATTCCAGGTAAAGGGTCAATACTCAAAATTTGGGACCTGACTGTCTTGTACTCGCTATTGAGTCCCATTAAAAAATCAAAGACTTTCTCTTCTTCTCGGATTGCTTGCATTTTCTGTCTTGCACCGCAAGTGCAGTTTGGGGTGGGTCTGAGGCTCTGCAATTCGCTCCATAGGGCTTTTAACTTACCATAGTATACTGATATGGAAAGTTGTTCTTGTTGTAACATGGCAATCGATCTTTTCAATTCGTAGACTCGGGGAGCAATTCCTTGCGTGAATCGCTGCTCAAACTCGGACCAAATTTCTCTTGCAGTGTCGGTGTGTGAGGCGCCTGATTGTAGTTCGCTGGACAACGAATTAATCAACCAGGACTTCACAAGGGCATTACACTGCATCCATGCTGGGTAATCCGCTGCATCATCATTGGGCTTGGATACGGAACCATCAACGAATCCAATCTTGTTCTTGGACAGCAACGCGGTGAGCATATTACAACGCCAAGTGAAGTAATTTTCTCCATCTTCCTTTAGCGATTGTGTGACAAAAATCATGCCGGGGTGATCTGACGGGTGCAAGTAATAGGGGGAGTTGGTTTTGGTTACTGCAGCCGGAATTGCTACAATGTTGCCCAGCTCATCACCTTCTTTGCTTGCGTGATCATCTCCCATGGCTGTAATATCAGGTTTGCTCTGATACCATGAAAAATATGAGAATTGAACTGCTTGAATATGATTGAGTTACATTGCAGAGTGTTTACAATATATATACATGTTTGCTAGATTAGTGGAATACATGATTGAGTTTAGTGGAGTAGGATTAGTGGTGTGTCTAGTGGAGTAGGATTAGTGGAATACGTGAGTGGGTTTAGTGGAGTGTGTCTAGTGGAGTTGGTGAGTGGTGTAATATACTGCAATACAAACCTTATATCTTGGCTTGCACAAGAATTGAAAGCAATCATTCCTCTTATATTTTATTTAGGTCATGCTTTCTTCAAATGTCTTATTCCTTACTATAACAATAAAAACAACAACAAAAAAAAAAAAAACTTAACATCCCATCCTATATATATTATAGCGCAACTTATCTATACAAAGGCTACTACTTATTACCCCCTGACATTACTTATTCTAACAAAATAAAGTTCTCGACCCAATCCATAACTAGATACTGAAGGAAAATAAAATATTTATGTACTGTCTCCGTCTCCGTCTTAAAATGAATGTTTTGTTTTTTTTGATGCTAAACAGTTTCGAGAGGTCGATCTTGATCTGATGCTCGTTCCTCCAGGTTGATGCATTTGTACCACCTCGCACACAACATGTAAACCACGAAATCAGCGGCCGTCAGCACCGCGATGAGGAAGTAGAACCTGTCCATGTGTCCCGAATTCAAATCATTCGGTATCCATCCCAGATTGCCCCCTCTAGCCGTAATCCCCATCACCATGTACACCAGCAAGCTACTCATATAGTTCCCGAACGATATGGACGCCCTACACAGCGAGCTCCCGAAGCTCTTTATCCCGTCTGGCGCCTGCCCGTTGAAGAACTCTAGCTGACCAACGTACATGAACACTTCCGATGCCCCTACCAGCGCGTACTGCGGAATCTGCCAGAATATACTCAGCGAGCTGCGTTTCTGGCCCGGGATTACGTACTTGAGCCTGAACATTTCTGTGACTCCAGCTGCGATCATTGCCAGCATTCCTATGATGAGCCCGATTCCCATTCTTTGAAGCTCCGTTAGGCCCTTGGGGTTTCCGCTTAGCTTGCCGGCCAACGGGACCAGGATATGGCGGTAGATTCCCGTGCAAATGAGGACGCTGCAGATATCGAAGGCTGACATGCTGGCTGCAGGGAGGTGGAAGTTTCCGAGGCTTGCGTGCATGACGTCTCCTTGCTCCACAAAGAGGGAAGCCATTTGGGTGAACACAACCGAGTAGATTATGGTACATAACCATATGGGCAGCATTTTTAGGACACATTTGGCTTCCTCTACTTGTGTCACTGTGCATAGCCTCCATGGATTCTTCGGACCCTTCCTGTCCATATCTGTAACAGTTGCTGCCTTGTCCAAACACCTAATGAACATACAATCATATAATTGAGTTGTATACTATCACTAAGTTTTAGCTTGCGAAATCAAAATTTGATTCATTGTCCCCAATTTGGTAATCAAAATGAGGAATAGTAAACAAACTAACAAAGTACTTGTAATGAGTTATGCCATTCTATAAACACTGCAAGAGAGTAAAAATCAGAAATGACAAAGTACCATGTTGTTAAGGAGCACAGATGGATGAAACACTTACAGAAATTCATCACAGTGAAGAATTTTCCTACTTCCTTTGATAGCAGATTCAGATCCTTCAATCTCATACAGCTCATTGGGTTGAGCTGGAGGAGTTTTCCATTTTCTACAAGCAGCCACAAAGACCTGAGCAACCCGAGGCAGGGGGTTGCCACATGGCTTGACAAGGCGGTACCAAGATGAGCCCATGAGAAATGAGACTAGGGCCAAAACTGCAGAACCCAATGATACCGTGAACCCTAGAGTCCATTTGCCAATATCTTCATAGTAGACCAAGATAGTGTTGGAGAAGAGGGACCCTACGTTGAGTGCAAAGTAGAAATAGCAGAAGAAAGCGGCCTTTCCGCTACTTTGAGCAACTGAGTCGTCAAATTGATCTGCTCCGAAGGTAGCTATGGTAGGTTGGTGCCCTCCGTATCCTAAGGCCACCAAGTATATTGCTAAGGAGAATATGACTATGACAGTTTTGGATGTGGGAGAGCAGTCTGTTTCTCTATCACCACAACCCGGGGGTTTTAGCAAGTACAACCATGATGTCAATGATAACAGCCCCAAACCCTGAAATATACATGCATATTAGTTATGCCAAAATTATGATTAGCACAAGAGAATGAGCTATCTCGCAAGTAATTTGAGCAGGGTGTGGATTCGAATATTACGGACACTAAGATGATTTGAAAGACCGTGCAGGTCCAGTAACGACCCCAGTATGAGTCACTGAGAAATGCTCCTATCAGTGAGAACAAATAAACAGTTCCAGTCCACTTGCTGACATTATTGGCAGCATCAGCAGTGTCTTGGTCAAGAACACGGGTCAAGAACAATACCAGGTTCACACCAACGCCAAAGAAAGCTAAGGTTGCTAGGCCTTGATTCACTGATCCCAGTGTATGAAGAAGAGCAAAAAGAATCAAACCCAGTGTTAGTTACTTAAATAATTCTTGTAACCTCAAGTCAGAAAAGGCAATATAACTTTGATGAAAGATACACCTAACAACAGGAATGCCAATCTCCACCCTCCTCGGGTCTTCTTTGCAATAACAGGAGTCCCATTCCGATCATTCTCATTGCAATTACTGTCCACACCAGCATCTAGTTGTTCTGGGTTTGGACAATCCTCCCTAGCCTGATTGAAAATCAAAGACAGAACAGATAAATACTAAACAGTTCCAAAATATTTTTTATAAAATACTGAAAATTTTCAATAGATAACACATCACATCCACAAACAGACTCTGGGGGATTACGAAAATGCACATGATAGGTTTACATTTAAGCCAAGCTATGTGGATATTTGGCCTCATATTGAGTGGATTACTGTGTGTTGCATAATTTCATTTCTCCAACATTTGAAATTTAAGTACAACTTAAGATAACAAACCTTCAGGGCAGCCTCGTTGATGAAGCTGTTGGAACCTGTTTGAGCCATAGTAGGTTTGCTCTGTGAAAAATGAACAGCACTTAATTAATAGAGAATTGAACAAATAAATTCATATATGTAAAAGAACTGAAGAGCATAAAATACAACTAATTTAAATACTAACAGATTAACATGTATTGAAGACAGAGTTGAAAGATGATGAAGAATGTAGTTAAGAAAACAGAAAAGGTTTTAAGTGTGAATTGTGGATCCAAAATATGAATGACTTTGTTTCTAACAAGATAATAATCTACCCAAAAGCCTCGGAGACACTCCCAAAAAACCAACGCGCCGTATGGATATTTATGTTGACATTGTCAAACAAAAAGTTAGTAGTAGTTTTTCTAAATGTGGATTTTAATTCAACACCTCTAATACAATCCATAGGTAAGAAATTAAGACAAAGGAACATGGAACACGAAACAAAATGTCAATTTTTGTTTACTAAATACCAGCAAAAGGTATAGAATGCTAATAATTAAATGCAAACAGAGTACTAAATTTACATTCTTTTTCTCTGTTATAGTAATTAACTATCAAGATCAACTATTTATATGAAAGAAAACATAATAGAGCACTAACATTACAAAGCATAAATAGTAATGCAATAGGACACAAAATCACCCAGAAGATCGAGGAAAAGCTGTATGCATGATATGCCAAAAAAGTTTCTACAATGTCACAAATGATCTTTCAACTTTTGTATTGAAGATAGTAACTTTTACTATATTTGAAAAGGTAGGGTAAGGATTTCTAAGTTTGAACTTTCAAAGAAAATAATGAAATATATAATGTAGTGCCATACTTGTTGCTATCAAGTTTCATAAACAATAGTTAATCCATGCAATAAGATTATTAAGAATGACACGTACGACCTAGTGACAAAGACAATAATGATAAATAGGTTTTGAAACATGAGAGGTGAAGAATTCCAAAATAATGATCACCCAAACAAATTTGTTGCTAAAAAAATTACAGAATGTTGATGAAAAATTAGGCGAGCATGGCTTTTATATTCACATTGTAATTGTAGTGCCAAATCAATTAATTGCTTTCAAGAATGCAAAAAGTAGCGATCCAAACAAATACATATAGAGAAATAAAAATATAGACATTGATGAAATGAAATTGAAGATGAAGGTGAAAATTGCAAGACCTTTTACGGAATTTGGTGACAGAGAGGGTGAATTGTTCAGGAACAGTGCTGGATGATTCTGGAGATGGCGGTGAAGAACGCGTATCAGTAATGGCGGCAGCAGGAAAGCAGCTAGAGATTCTTCTGGTGAACTCTTTTGTCATTTATTTATTTCCAATATATGTTTGCAAAATTCGCCAATTAAATTGACTCTTCTCCTCTCAATCAATCTACCAAGCAACACATGAATATGAATAAAATCCAAATCCAAATCCTCAACACAAACACGAACAGGAACACGAACGAGAGAGCGAGACACACCAGTCTAATTAATCTTCTTCTTCTTCTTCTTCTCGGTGTTGTGTTATATATATATATAGAGAGAAAAAGTTTGAATTCTGAAGTAGAATCTCATAAATTGGATGATTCTCGTGTTGGATGAAATAGTAATATAATAAGATGAATAATGATGTTTAATTTGTTATGATCCGATTTTTGTTGAGTAACAAACGTACCTAATATATCGGACTGCCTCAACGAACTACTCACTCGCTCCTCACTCTCATCGACCCATTCCTATTTGCCACGTCTACTTTCCTAACGTTTTTTGACCTATAATCACGCTGCTTCACGTCTACTGTCTACGTACTCCTATTGCTAATTATAGATTTTTAAGTCATTTGTAATTGTTTTTTATTACCTGAAAATATTATGCGTTAAACAAACAGAGATCATTTCATTGGGAAATGTAAATTAGTGAGCATATATGGCTACTATTGCTTTGTAAAGAGTTATTTTCTCAATAAAAACTTAATTATGCAATAACTACTACTGAGCATACTCAGTAGCTAGTAGGAGAACCCAGGAGGCCCCGTCTAAGAAG
>JAYMTJ010000586.1:0-10255 GCA_036897525.1 Pelargonium x hortorum | reverse complement strand
AAATACCACCCATCCATAACCTATAGTCGATAGCCTAGCTAATGGGTGATTGGTGTCCTCCACCTCCATCCATTTATATGGGTAGGAACCACCACCACCTCAAATTAAATCAAATCTCTTTCTTAATATGAATATAGGAATCACTTGCACTAACCTTCCTTTCTTCTCTTTTGGGTTGGTCTTTTGACTCCATTAAAATTGGACATTCCAATTATATCCAAGAAGTTTGGTGGAGCTCAATAGAGAGCAACCCATTTCTCAGTGAACAAAAAAAATGAAACAGCTATGAGTAATGTCTATGGGAGAGCAACAAAATGTGCACACTTAACCATATAATAAACTATAGTAGCACATGTGTAGCATCAAGACATCGATCACATATTTCCAAGTAAATTTTATTCCTCTATAAACAACTCCAAAAGAGAAAAAGATAATAAAAAAATGGGAAAGAGACAAGTGTCAGTGAATCTAGAGTGAAGAGCTATATATGCAGTGCAGAACAGAACAGCAGAGGAGAGGAGGAGGAGAGTGGTCTCAAACTCAATAATTCTAGGGTTTGCCTCCAACAGAGTTCAAAAGATTCATTTGAGCATATTTTTTGTGTTGTGTCCTTGGATTTCCCATTACTTCACCCTTTTCCATACTGTTTCAAACTCTACTCCATTACTACTCTTTTCTTTCAACTCTTCTTTAAACAAATAATTATTTGTTTGTTGAATATAATAATTCAATGTCTTTTTTAATTGCAAGTGAAGAAAACAAACAAGAGACCAAGTTACTGAGTAGCATAAGCTAGCTGTTTTTTGTTTCATATGTGAAATGTAATGGTGTGGTGGTCCTCCTCTTCCTGGTGCATTGGTGCAACCCAGGCCCAACCTTACATTATTGATCAACCTCCACTTCTTTTTTCAAGTTTAAACCCACATCAAAACTAGTGTTTTCATTATTTACACACTTTATTAGAGAAAAACGTATATGATTTTGGTTTTTCACCACACGTGTGTCAACTGGTCGAGTTGTTCCAGTTTCAGCAGTTTTAGATCTTGGTAGAAAAAAATTTGTCGTCCTTGTGATCTTTTTTGGTTCAAAGTTAAATTATTGAGTGTTTTATAACTAAAAGGTATTGATCTTGTGTTACATTCTGAATATTTTAAGATATAAATAAACAATAAGCTCATTTGATTTGTCATATTGAAAAATGTACAAGGATGTATTTGGTATTACAGCATGTTCTTTAATGAAAATGAACAAGTCCTTTTATGGGGCTCTATAAATTCTCCCAACAAATGTATTGATTCCTTGCTTTAATGAAAGTAGTAGCAAGTAAACTCTAAAAAAAAAGTGTCCATTTCCACTAAAACAAAAGTATAATTAGCATCTTCAGTCTTTTGGGTTACTACTATAAAGTCATATAATCTACTTCATTCAAGGTCTTCTCTAATGGCTGGGCTCTTTTATCCTCTTTTTTTTTTTTCCTCTCTTCTTCTTTTCTTCATCGCTTCTGCTCCAGCAAATGCCAACGTTGAAGGTAATAATATATACAAGAATTTACTTTCAATATCCAAGTGGGTTTTGAATCTTTCCATGGCTTAATTTGTTGCTAACATTTTAAATATATATAGGGGATGCTCTGTATGCTCTGAGGAAAGGTGTGCAAGACCCAGATGGTGTTCTGCAGAGCTGGGATCCAACCTTGGTGGATCCTTGCACTTGGTTTCATGTCACTTGTAACACTGACAACAGGGTCACCAGACTGTAAATCATCTCAATCTTTCTCTGTTTTTCCTTTTCATTTTCCTACACTCCAAACACCCCTTTAACGTTGATTTTGAATTGCTAATATCAATAAGAAGTTACTGTGGGTGCTAAGAACTTTAATGAGTATATATGCATGCAGAGACCTGGGAAATGCAAAGCTCTCAGGCAACCTAGTTCCTCAGTTAGGAAAGCTTGAGCATCTTCAGTACCTGTAAGTGACAATTTTGTTTTTTCACTGTGGCTCATAAATGTGGTATTTGATAATAGTACTATTTCCCTTGGCCTTGAATTGAAATGAAGATGTAGGTTGAGTTGGCAACATCACTTCCTTAAATAGCAGCAACAGTCCTGCACTCTTAATAAATGTGGTTAGGTTAATTGGTGAAAGTTGATAATAAAACAAAACTTATTGCCGTATTAGTACAAGTTGAGCATTTATGATCAGCCTGACCTACCAAGCCTCCTACTTCATCTTCCCTTTGTTCATGTGATCATGACCTTTACCATTTTCAATCAGCAAAATGTGTCATATGATTTGTATAGTAATCTATGTAGATTTTTCAACAGAAAAATGAATGTGGTTGGAGTGTGTTTGGTGTGCAGGGAACTTTACATGAACAACCTGTCTGGTCCATTGCCAGAGGAGCTTGGAGGACTCAAGAGCCTTGTGAGCTTGGATCTTTACCACAATAACCTCACTGGCTCCATTCCTCCATCTCTCTCCAAACTCTCCAACCTCAAATTCTTGTAAGCAATCTTCTTTTCATCACCAACATATATAGGGTTGAGGATGTTAAGTAAATTTTGATTATGAGAACTATGTTATGCATTGGTAGGAGGTTGAATGGAAACAGATTAACTGGAAGAATACCAAGACAACTCTCCAAGCTTGGAAGCCTGAAAATCCTGTAATTTAACTTCATTGTTTCAATTCAAAACCACCCAAATGCTCATCTATATTCTCTTCTTAACCATGTTTGTTTCAATCTGCCATCTATACAGTGATGTCTCAAACAACAACCTATGCGGGACAATACCGACCTCCGGTTCCTTCTCTAAGTTCACAGAGGAAAGGTATGTCTAAAGTTTCAAGCGTGGCCTTTTAATTGTGAGTTTTGATGTTGATTGTTATGAATTTGGATGCAGTTACATGAATAACCCAAGACTAGAAGGACCTGAACTGATGGGCTTTGTGAGATATGATGCTGGAGGAAGCTGTAACTGAATAGGCAACTACTGTGTTGCCTGTAGTACACTCAATTATTCTCTCAGTTGAGAAGGGCTTTTGTATTTGGCAGCATATTTATAATCACTACACACCAAGATTGAAATTGGGAAGCTTCACCCTATATATATATATTATGCAAATAGATTCTCGTCTCCATGTTTAGGATTCAGTGCTGAACAATACAAAATACCTATTCCCCTCTGCAGGGTTATATTCTGCTTCTTAATGAAGCTGTAGAGCTGGGGATGGTTTATGGATGGGTCACTGTATCATAAACAGATATAGAAATAAAGCTTCTCAATCTTCCAGATGCAAATGCACCCAGAAATGCTTGTGTGCTGCTCACCACAATTCTTAGTTGACCTAATGCAACCTAGGCCTAAGGTAAGCACTTGTAGCATTGCAATGAAATCATGAACTCAACTACTTTAATCTTGCTATGAACTTCAGCTTCTAGAGCACAGATTCACAGAATAAAGACAGATCAAACAAAACAATTCAAAGACTCATATCAGCAATAAGAAGCCAAGAAAGAGTCTCAAGGAGCATCGACTGTACAAGTATTTGAATAGATATAATTGATGAATTGTCTTAAACTATGTAGCATAACATTCTTTTCTTTACAAAGGAACGGGAAAACAATAAGTAGTGAGCATTTGCCTGTTAATTTTTAGGGGAAATACAAAACTCCAAAAATTTATTGAATGACGCATTTGCTCAATAAATTTATGCTAGTTAGTGGTAGAGGTCATGAAATATATGGCTGACATAAACAAAAGAATATATGTACAAAGATCTGAACCTATACGATGATGGGGAACTTTCCTCTTCTCACCATCTCCATTTCCACTGTTACTGTAGCAAAAGACAAACAGGCAAAACAGTCCTTGCCCCCGGAGCTCCAAACTGGAAGAGAACTCTTCCCACAGATGAATATAAACAATTGGTACCTGCATGGAACAAATATGTACAAAACTTTCAGACAAATGAATACCAATTAACTTTCATTGATTGTAAACAAAGCTAAAGAAAAGAAAAACCACCATATTTGCACACAACTTGCTTCATATACTATACAATGATCATGATATTTCACAGTCAAAACACCTCGCTTGTTGGATGGTTTATACAAATGCTTATGTAGTGGTGGCAACTAGTTTAAATATGTGGCTACAGCCTACATGTGCATGGATTGCTATCTAATGTATTTTAGTGAGTTCATATATGCATGCTTTATAGGTTCCTACATGACTGCTTTTTAGTTTTGCAATATTCATAGGAAACTAAAGGTGTACAATCTGTGAGTCTGTTATAGTGTTATTAAACGTAAGAGGGAATAGGTATCCCATGATCATTCTGAAGATATAAAGGATCGGATACAAAGATAAGAACTTTTCATATAAGAATAAAGTGGAAATTTAGCTCCCATCTCTATCCCATATATCCACCCTTCTTATCCCATCTACTTTCTATGTAAATGTCAAAAGAACTTCATAATCACAGCAAAAGGACTTCTGGTATCAAAGGAAATCCATTTGAAATGACAAAATAATATTAACATTAGGAGCTCCAACAATGACAAAGTCCTCTCAAATACATGTTCGACATTCAACATAAACAGCTTGAGTTCTATACTAAATTTGTGTGATTCATTTCCTACATGAAAACCTTTAACTTCTAAAAAATTAACACGAATAGTGCTGATATTGGAGTCAAAACAAAACTGTGACTTGAATCCCCATTTGATTCGGTACTAGCCCCCAAAAACAGGGTGATCAATTAGTTATTCTCATCTCAATAATGCATATATGACTTCTACCCTGACATTGAATCTTTGAAACCCTTGGTCAATTTTCATAAGAAAATGTATTTAAATCAAATAAACAGCCTCAATAGTCAAATTTTAGAACACTTTTCAATGATAACTGGAACTAAAGCATTGGCTTCCTGAGTTACCTGTTTATTGTGTAGCCTGGCTGACTGTCTGAGGATCTTTTGACAGCTGGATCCTAGGTAAGCATATTGGTGTTAGGGGAGGTGAAGAAACATCTTCAGCCATGTGCGAACTATGAGAAGCTTCCTGAGGCTGGGCTAACTTCAAAGCATTCACCCTAGAACCTTTTGAGGTTATGGAGAAACTACGAGGAAGAGCCTGAGGTGGTTTTGGCAGTAGGGATGCAGCCTTTGGTACTGCTGATTTGTTTGTAGCAGAACACTCTTGAGCTCGAGATACTAAGGGTGCCGAATAACCAATTAATCCCCTAGGAGACTTAGAGGTTGAACTGGCTGGAGGCCTAGGAAGCTCATGAAGCTCACTAATTCTCGGCGAGGACACAAAAGTAGGAGAAGTACTAGGAGATGCTTTTGGAGGAGATGGTGATTTAGGGATAGGATTTTGTTGAAGAGGTCCAGAGAACAAGTGTGGATGTTCTCTGGAGAAAGGCCCACTAAACCGAACATTACTTGATATTGGACCAGAAAAAGATTGTCTCTTGTACTTCTTTAAATCAGCAACACGCTGGTTAAGTCGTGAAAATAATAGCCCCTCTGATAAAGGAGGGCGTAATTGGGAAGGTGCAGAACTGTTATTGCTCTCTTTGACTACCGACTGCGCATTTAGAACAGTTTGCCTGGTGAGCTTCACATCCTTCTCATATTTCTTTGGCTCAAAGGGCAATGAATGCCACAGATGGTTTGTACGTGCACTCAAACTTGTTGGTTGTGTCTGAAGAACTGGACTACTTGAACGTGGAGATACTGAACTCTTTGAATCGATAACTGGCGTTGGTAACACATATGTGAGAAATCTACGTGATGGTGTTCTATGCACCTCTTTTGCTCTTTCAGCAATCTCAGTATTCTTCCCAGCAAAAAGTGGAGCAGATATGCTCAATTTCAAAACTTTGTTTGAAAAAGGATCCATGTAACCTCTATGTACATTACCCTGCAAATATATGCCGAAAGAGAAGCGTGAGTAAAAAAGGTAAAATATACAAAGAAGTTTCAAAGGAGTCGGAAACCATAAACATGCAAACGCAAAATAAGAAGAATGAATTTACTAGTTGCAAAATATTTATTTGCTGCATCTGAAAGATAAAACATTATAATCTTGTTTTCAAGGCCCAATAAACAAAACAAGACGTCCAGGATTTCAGATTGAAAAGCATGTTGGCCAACTGCATAGATGTGTGGACCTTTTTAGCATCCTAACAACCAAATCATTGCTTTTTTAGGAAGTACTAATCTGAATCCATGTGCAAATTGATATATTTACCAGAATTTGAAATTTTTAGACCATATATTTATCATTTAGATTAGAGATTCTTGACATTAAGATGAAGCATATCTAGATGACAGAAAACTAAAACTAATTCTGTGAGATATCCAACTACACAGATCACATACTGAACCTTGTTCACTGTTGTAGTAATAATTAAGTAAATGAATTTCTAACCTTAGCAGCTTCCACAGTTGAAGTTTGTGGAAATGTAATGTCCATCTGATCCAACTGCATAATATGATACACAATTCAGTTTCAAGTCAAATCGACATAGAAATGCCATATAATTGTTCTGATAAATCTCTGTGGCAATGATGTCAAATTCACTGTGTTGCGCTCTCAGACTGGCAAGAATTTGTATGAGCATCAATGTTATCATGCCAATGATGTCAAATCCATCATAAGAGTTAAAATATGCTTAACATATACACAAATGTGCATATGCATGCATGTACACATACACACATACATTATAATTTGCCAAACTTTAGTACAAGTGCAATTTGCAGAAAAGAAAATACTAGCTGACATTTTAGACCCTGTTGCTGAACCAAAAAAATAATAATAATGATAGTAGTTGTCACCTCCATAGAGTCTTGTGTTGTAGAAACCACATCATGCTCCCTGTCATTTTGGCCATAGTCAAAACTCAATTCCCCATCATCATGTGTATCACCTTCTTCATTTTTATCATCCTCGCCATAATCATCATCATCATCCTCACTACCGTAACTAAAATCATCCTCCAGTTCACTGAAGTGGTACTCAATGTGTTGATGTTCAGTGACCCATTTAACATGCGGCTCTACTGCCTCAAGAGAATTGACAGCTTTCTTGAAAAAACTCAACTGTTTTTAAGATGAAGCATGAATGTAAATAATTAATCAAGGTAAAATAAAGAAATTTGAAAAGGCGGAGCAGAAGTTATGAAACCTGAGCAGCATGGTGACGAGCTGCCTGTGTAAGAAGACTTCGGGATTGTCCTTGCTTTAACGATTTCATACGAAAAACAAATAAAGTTGCCTCCTCGTCATATTCTTCATGAGCTGCATGTATCTGCTGCTTACTAAACGTCTCTTCTTTTCCATTTCTTGACCACCCTTTTTCTTTTTGTCTTTTGATCATGTATTCATATACTTCTCTGCAGATCATATGCATAAAAATGTTAAGTCATTCGTCTCAAAGGTATATACAAAAATGTATGCAGAGTAAAGAATAACTTGGTACCTTTTTTCATCACACTGTCGCTTCATCTCCTGCATCAACATGAATAAAGAAATATTAATGTTCTCTGTTTTTTACTTTTGTTAAATGTAAACATTGATATCCCAGTAAAGAAAACAACTAATCTACATACCTAGCAAATAAATTGTTTACTACAAAACACTTATATAAATCATACATCCAATAAGCCTCAATACACAGAATTCACACTTGAGAGTATGTAGCAGCATAAAGAGCCATTGATCAGAAGTTTAGAACTCCTTTTTCATCAACTTTAAGGTATGAATTGGATGTGAACAATCTTATAATGGTTTTTGGAGTCCAAACTCTTAGTTGCTTCCCATTTAGATTCTCTCGGACACTTCTTAATAATTGTGAATATCCAACCCGGAAACCTTTCTCCCTAAGGTTTTGTGTAGAATTTCTGGGACCATAAGTTCTTGTGATAAGGAGGGCTCTAAAAGAGAAACTGAATACAATTCAATTTATCAGTAACGAAAGATACAATAAAACTCCCTTCCTATACTCCCTTTTGAGTTTTACTTCCAGAACACGAATCTACCCCCTCACCATCAGTCCATCCTTTATAATACACACACACAAACACATCATCATCAAAATGATGAATAGGAAGCAGGATAAATTTCAAATGTGGAGGATATACAATACAGGTAAAACATATAGTAACCTTATGCTGAACTGATTAAATGCCATAGAAACAAACCTCAACAGTTCGAAGTTCATTAAGAAGTGATTCAGATGGATTTGTGATTGTACGTGATATATGAGAGCGCTGAAAAATGTAGAGCAATAAATCATCACCAAGGTAAAACATAAAAAAGTTCTGTCACATTATATACTTAGTAAGTTAGTAACAGTGACTCACATAGCCATCAAGGAGTTTCTGTAGTTCAAATTGCACTTTTCCCAGCATCAGCAAAACTTTACCTACACAAGAATGAAAACAACGCAAGATTTATTTCTTTACCTCATTCTCAAACAATATTGTGCAGTAACCGGTATTCAAGATTCAAGTTCAGCAAATACTTAATTACACCAAATTGTAGTGAACGTGCAGCACTTGTTGGGATAATAAAATGGAACTAGAGAGACATATGCAATTATGCATACCTTAACATAAAAATTAAACAAAGTCAAAATACTCAGTACAAACTCTGAAACAAAATACTCAGTACAAACTCTGAAACTAAAAAATTATCAACAATTTGTTTCTGTTTCCATTGAAGTATTAAAGGCATCCACATACCACTTTCTTCGTCGTCATTCAGTGCAGTTTTCTCAAGAAGGCATGCCCCCATTTCCCGCAGAGACTCCGAGAATTCTGAAAATAAATGGGATTTCAAGATTTAAGACTTCTTGAAAAAGACAGGAAACAAAGGGAATCTCTGAAACCATGACCACCATTATTAAGTCCTGATCAATAGTAATGCAAATAAATGGTGCCTCCCTTTTTCTTTTCTTTTTCATATTTTTCCCTTATTGATGTTTGATACTTCACTCAATACAGCAATACTGGTCTAAAATCGAAATCGTTTGCATTTCTAAGTTCAGCAGGAACTGGAAAAAGAACATAAACATAATAGCAAAAATTAAATTCATTAATTAAGTACCATATGCAGTGTTAATGGTTGCTGCAGCTGCAGAAAGCAAGCTATCATAGCAGTCTCTCATATCTTCCATCTCCTACAAAAAAACAAAAGTGAAAATTAAAAAAATACTGATGCACATCTTTTCTCAATAAAATAAAGCCTCCTTTTGGCAATTAAAGAAAAAAAAAATGGAGCAATTGATCACTAAAATGAACCAATGCATTTTACAGATCCACAACTAAGTTCCGGTTCCTAAACAATCTCCCTTCACTTATCCTCCAGCGTACCAAAACTTCAATTGGAGCACTTCACAAACCCTAAAATCCACAGTCCTATACTCAGCCGATTCACAAACTGATTAGCGGAAAAAAAGTAAATTAGAGTCATTTCATTACGAAGTGGACGAGCTAAAAGCACAGACGCAAAATTGAAAGCGTTTGTTTGTTACTTCGTAGTTTCTCGGCAACCAAACAGAAAAAAAGAAGTACGATGCAAGAACATACATGAGAAGCCTGCGCGAGCTCGTCCAAGCGAACCAAAGAAGGATGTGCTGATGGTTGGTCTCTGCACTGTCTGCCATCTCGGCGTTTTCGCTGTCCTAAAGTACCTTTCCATCTTTTAAGAGAATTCATGCGTTTTTCTTCGTTTCTTTCCAAATTCAGAATTCCGATCGAAGCCTCCCTCTGTATAGTGTAGTCCTGTGGTCAATGATCCAAAAAAATTCGTATCGCGAAGTGCTCAAAATTGGTACAGATATGTGGTTTTATGAGAACACTCCATTGTGTGTCTTCCTAGGTGATGAAGAAGAAGAATCTGTTGTTTCTTTTTTTATTTTCTTTCTCTGGTCAACGGGAATTTGTTGTTTCTTGACTCCTTCGTTTCTTTTTTGGGACTCCTTAAGTGGTCAATTTTTATTTTTTATTTTTTATTTTTAAAAGACCATTTTTGTTTGACTTCTCCGTTAGTAAACTGCCTTGTATCCGACTAAAGAACATTTTCTGTCAGATTCACCCCGTCAGTAGCATGCTAGTATATGAAATATTTTGTGCACAAGAGGTACGGTATTGTGTACAAAAAAACGATAAATGACGAATCAAGGTGATATGCAAAGACAACGAGTGCAATTGGATGGTGTAATGTTCTTGGGAGAGGAGT
>JAYMTJ010000585.1:0-10256 GCA_036897525.1 Pelargonium x hortorum | reverse complement strand
GGATGGAAAGAAAATTTTCTGTATTATGCAAAGGTAAAATTCAGTCATGTCAATCTAACATCAACAAATCAAAACTCCCATCGCGTCGGGTGGGTTGGGGTTTTGAGATAAAGAGGAGAGCTACCTCTATTGTATAGCTCGACAAAACATACATCAACAAATCAAAGGCAGTTCATGGTGTGGCAATACTACTGTAGTGATTGTTTTTAATATGGACCTACAAAATAAAATTCCCTCTTCATTGCCATAATCAGTGCATATGAGTTGCTCTGGCCATTAAATCAGACAACCATTCTGCCACTGAGCTTCCATCTTCAAGGGACATGCTGTTGCATTTTGACACCATTTCCTACACCCAAACATCATATATAAATATTCATTATGGTGATCAAGAAAATGTACATACCGATGCCAAAAACCAGAATATAAAATCTTTACAAGGTATAAAATACTCGCGCAATGGTGATAAAGTGAAATTAGTTAGGAAAGTTTTTCCGAACCTGATAATCTGTCACCAGGCCACAACTCTCGGCCTTTTGCTTTTGGATCAAAAGATATGTTCTATTATCCAACAATTCACATCTCACCACCTAACAAGGGAATCCAAATCAGCACAACATGAGTAAACTACCAATATCATCTTGAGAATCTCTCACAGGCATAGATGATGAGTGTCTTTCTTCTTCGACCAGATAAATTTCAAAATGATGTTAATATGTTCCAAAAGACTAGTTACTAAATTCAGAACCACATTTCAAATGATGAACCAACACATGTGGAAGCTGGCCTGATCAGGTGCAACTATCAGGTTGGAGACACCTGGGTATGTCTGGGGTTGAGACAAATCCCAGTTTGGTATGAGCTATGGATGTCCATAGTAGTAGTAAGAGAGATCCACTAGTAATCCAGTCATTCTATGTAAGTAAAGACTCTTAAATTTGAAAATAACTGCAAACAATAACTGTACCACTAATAACTTCTCTTCTGAGCTACTATGTAAGCAGCGAGTAGCCCTTTCTTTCTCCTGATTCATGCACCATTGAACCTGAAATGTACAGAAAAAGCATAAATGGTAATCATTAACAGTTATATTGGATAATAATCACCATGTGCCCATCCACAGATTGAGTACAAATGAAAAACAAAAATGGAATTGAATTAATGATCACCGATAAATAAAAACAGAGCATTAAACACCTTTAGAGTGTAGTCAGCCAACGAATCACACAAAAGCCACTCTGAAGCTAATCGAGAATAGTAAGCAGAAGTATCAGCAAGCATGGCACACTCAAAATCTTTATAATAAGTGGTTTTTCGATGTTCATCAATTTCAATGAAGGCTTCTACGACATCTTTTATGAGGGTACGATCAACCTGCTCTCCATTACGCTCCTGGTTAATCTGCAAGCAAGTTTGGATCAAACCTAGAGTAAGAAAAGCAAACTTATATACCACATTAATCATGCCAACTCACCAACAAAATTGCAGCAGCCTGGATTTTAGAATACAACTGATTGAAAACCTGAAAATTTATAGCAAAGTCAAAATCAGACCAGAAAGATCTAATATATAAGAGCGGAAATAAAGAGAAGATTAAGAAGCAAATGAAGTTAAAATTATGCAGGACAATCAAGAGATGGAAAATCCAATATCAGAGCTACATATACCACTTACTAGATCCTGAAAGCACTGAACTGAAATGGAAGCAAGTGACACATAGCCATTGCGGCGAGGGATGAAGTAGCGGTCAAGGTACTCAAAAAATCTAGACAAAAACCTAGCCATCTTCTTGTAATTTGACCACATTTGCACAAGTTCTCTCAACAAAGCTGTGTCACTTTTTTTCTGTAAAGATGGCAGTACCTGACAGTAAAATTAAGAAAGGAAAATATTATTGAGAATGATTAGAGTACTAGTAGTGAACTACTCCGTACAATCACTCTAACAAGTTACAAAGGTATCAAATGCAATTTTTTTTTCTTGATACGGAAAGTATGAACTCTCTAGCATTTAATATTGTCATTACTCAAGCAAAATACACAAGACAACCAAGTCAGTCAACCTAAATAGTCAATAAAATGCAATACAAGACTGGAAAGGAAGGGAGAGGGAGAACAGATGCACAAGAGAATTGCATATCTAAATCAATGTATCTAAAATACAGCTAAAAAGGAAGCCAGAAGAGAGAGTGCCACCACTACTTTTCTTCTTCCCTCTAATTTTCAGTTGTGTACTCTAATTGGTTTTTGTTCTCTCGTGGCATATGATAAGCATAAGCTCGCCAATGACACATAAGTGTATCAACAATGGTGGTTTGTAAGAGGTTAATTAATGGCATCAAAAGTTGTGCGTTAACCTCATACCATTGTGAGAACATAATGACCATTAATCGGTTAATGGCATAGAAGATTGTGCATTTTTAGTGATGTGAAGTTACCAAAAAAGATTCATATATTATGATTTCAAACGTCTGATTTCAATCATCATGTTAAATGCCTTTTTTTTTATAGTAGAATATCAGAAGTGTGGGCGTGTTCGGCAAAACCTCCTTTTGAGTAGACCATCAACAGACCACTTAATCTCAGCATTGTAAGCTATGAATTACTAACACAAGGTGTCATATCCTGATCAGAGTAAATGGTCTGATCCTGATCAGAGTAAATGGTCTGAGTATAGTAGGCTCTTGCCGCCCCCTTGATGAGAGAGGGTTAGTACTAGACCGCAGCAAAAAGTGGTCAGATATCAACAAGATTAGAATGCTTATGGCCGGATAGTATGACTGACACCAATACTCATTTTTAAGCTAAACATAGATTACAAACTAGTTATGACTGCAAGACATATCAGCGAACATAGTTACTTGGATGCAAATTTGGAAGAACTGCATAAAATGAGGGTTACTTTCCAACATACTGGATAGACTATGAAAACTGTCACCAGCTCAGTTCTGAATTTTTATAACCAGCATGATAGCTAATTCATAGACTTCATAATTGTCATAGACTTGATGGGTCAACATATACGTAGGGTTCCAACAAAGATGAAGATAGAATATAATTACGTAACAAACTCTATTAGGACCTGACAAATATCTCAAGAGCACTAGCGAAATTGTTTTCTTGTCAATATGAAGAAAGAATAATGCCTTTCAAAGGCAAACCAAGCACAATTTCAGATAACAATATCCAGTTATAATATGAAATGAAGACACAATATTTAATACTCACTGTGGATATGATGCTCTCTTCCAAGCTCTTCTTAAATTTTTCACATAGCCACACATCAAGTCCAGGAGTGAAAACACTCAAGCTATAAACACATCTACCATAAGAGTGAAGGTTATACATTTACAATCATATCAGAGGCTGCGTGAGTTCCAATTGAAAATAAATGAGGATAAGATTGAGAGCTTATACAACTTAAGCCTTCTATGGCTAACAAAGGATACTCGTAGAACCTCATATATTCTTCTGCAGAGAACTTTGTTTCTGGGAATCCTTCAACAATCTTCTTAGCTTTCACAATGGCCTGTTCCAGCATCATCACTCTTTCCTTCACTGCTATGGACCTCTGCATCATGTCTGTGTTCTTCAATCTTTAATTTCAAATACAAAAAAGTACAAAAGGCAAGGTCAAACAATATGTCCCATATCAAAGTAGTTTTATCCATGTAAATCCTCTCAAAACTAGAAAAGCAAGCATTGAAACAGTGACATACAACCATTCATCTTTTTATTCAAATCACAGCAAAAGCAAAAGGCCTTCATATGACTAGTTACTATAAGCACTAACCAATGATTATTTTCCGCTCAAACAATTTGGTTGGTGGAAATAAGATGGGGACCAGTGCAACTACATTTCAACCATTAGGTTTTCCAAACATTTAAGGATCCTGGAGCCCAGGTTCCCAGGTTGTTCTCTGATTTAGCCTGATACAGTAATCCAGTTCAGTTAAAGTTCATTTTTACCATCTACAACAAAAACAACCTAAAGCATGGCATACAAAAGTTGGTTACTATTCCTATCTCCCTGAAAATGCTGAATTGTCCTTGAAACTGATATGAGGAAAACTTAAATCTCCAGCTAATAGCAACCAAAACTGAGTAGAAATTTTATGGCTAAAGAATTCAAAATTGTTGTGCCTTCTGCTTTCCTTTCCCTCCATTTTTCTAATCAGGCAAACAGGTAGTAACAATGGGAACGAGAAGAAAGGAAAACAAGAATAATAGCATCAACGAAAAACATCTAAGACTTGGAACTGAGTTTCGGAGCACGGAATGGAAATTTTCTTTCCTAGAATCCCATTTTCTCGGCAACCAAACAAAGGTTTTCAGCGGCTAAGAGAAAGCATCGCATCATGCCATCATCAAACATAAACAGCGAAGGAAAGGTAAGAGCGTGTGATTCAATGCCTCTTTTCCCTAATTTCTAAGCAACCAAGTAAATTTTTTCTCGGCATCCAAAGAGAAGTAAGATAGTTTTTCTTTTTAAAAAATCCTTTAAATTAATTAATCCATCGTTTTCTCGCTTACTCCAACGAGTCAAGATAATCAACACAGACACCACAACACGTAATTCGTAGAGTACTAAGCTTGTTGCGGAAACTAACAGCAACGCTGTTTGGTTGCTGAGAAAGTGACCAGAGAAAGGAAAATTGAAAAACATAAAAACGTTCCCCAATAATGAACCTCACCAGTAACACCTTTTTTCTGGGGCAGAGAGAACACACACAAAACGCAAGAGATGGAGATGACTTTTCATGCAATTTAAATGAAACTGCGTCGTTGTTATGAGGAGACTGGAATCGGAAACGCTAATTAAACGACGTAGTGTCCTCTCCTCCAAACTTGGATGAGAAACGACATGTCGCTTCCAATCGGATTATTTTTTATTGACAATTACGAAAATACCCTAGGGCACTCAGAACAGAACCCCAAATGTCCCTTCAAATCGATCACTCAACTCTGATTCAAAATTTCCGAGGGCAGTCCAGTCGCCATGGCCGATTTCCAGACCTCGACTCACCGAGTCAAGTGGGTCTTCACTCCTCAAGATTTGGTACTTCTTTCGTTTTCTCTTTACTGTTTGGTTCCTGGAATCTTTGTTTCGATTTTGAAAAATTGGAGGAAAAGTAATGCATATTGTTTATCGTTTGTTTATGTAAAAACAATGTTCTATTTTTGGTATTGTGTAGTTTAAAAAGTACAAATCTGCAAATCAAAGAGCCATACAGGTGCTGGAGAAGGTATGCTTATGGCCTTAGATTCCATTTACTATTGGCTTTGCTCTAATTCTTTATACAATTCTCAAGTGAGCTACTTTAGTGCTAATTAACTTGAGTTTGTAGCATCAACTGAGACAGTCGATATTTGAATTTATTATTTTGCCCATCTAAAAATGTATTATGGATTCATGAGTAATGTGTGAGGTGCCAAATATAACTAATGATTTAGAAGCAGTGTACATGATGATCGAAAATGTCTTCTACCTTTGATGAAGCTTTATTTATCTTGAAAACTTGTTTTTTTTTTGTTTTACTTAACTGTGTTACTTATATCTACTTATTTCAAAAATGTTGTACAATTGATTTAGAAAATAGGTGATGAGCAATTATCTTCTATTCTTTTGGTTTGTTATTTTTATAGAAGCTGATGGTATTGGAATCATTTGACGTTGATTTATCATTTTTGTATCCCTGTTGGCATATCTAATGCATAGTAACTCAAAATCATCAATATATAGTTAACCATAATTTTCCTTGCTCTGTAATAAGTCTCATTTACATCCCTATAAAGAGCCATAACTTATTGATGGATGACCTCTTCAACCAGTCATTCTTTCTAGGATTACAAAGTTTTTATATATATGTTGTTTACATTTTCTGCAGAATATTACCTGTTGAAGATTTGTGTGTGTGTGTGTGTGTGTTGAGCAATTAATTACTTCATGTTGCTAGCTAACTAACTAATGTATTATGAAGTATGGGGCGACGCTAATGGAAGTAGATATTGATGGATCACTATCTTACCCAGAACCTCAAAATCATGCCAAAGATAATGGTATTTACTTCTTTTATGAATCACATATTCTTTTAGGATCATTTTTTAATTTCTTCATAATTATTTGATTTTGTACTTTTGCCTTGTTTTGTCTGCTCAAAATTTATAATATATTTGTGATGTGTTGTTGTTATATTGTCAGCGGAAAAGCATTCTCGTCAAAAACCCCTTAATATTGAAGAAGAACAGTATATGCGAGTATTTTTTGAGGTCAAACTCCAAGAAGTATGTAGAAACTTTCACTTCCCTCATAAAATCCAGGTATGTGGTTTTCTCTCAGAACTAAAGAAGAGTACGTGAAGGATGAAGAATATGTTTACAAACCCTTTTTGTGATGGTTTCATGTTTTGTAGGCAACTGCTCTCATATACTTCAAAAGATTTTATCTGCAATGGTCTATCATGGAACATCATCCAAAAAACATAATGTAAGATTAGTTCCTTGATTTCATCTCTCTTATGTTTGCGCTAAAGTTGGCAAGCAATTTGTACTAGTCTGAATTTGAAATTATTAGGTAGACAAGACATTGGTTGGAAAATCTGAAATTCCAAGTATATTTGAATTGTTGTGGCCAAATATATTCTTTTGGTGTGTGCAAACTGGGTGAAAATTAAAATAGATGATAAAAAAACAAAAACAAGGTTAATCAAACTTCTGGTTTTCTTTTGCTTATTGAAAAAGCTGTATGCAATGTGTACTTATGCAATTAATTGTTTATATCTAAGGGTTGGTACAATTAGTTGTCTTGTTTCATTTGTGTGAATATTGTGCATGTACTTTGTTATATTATGCTCTTTACCATTTGATATCTAAGGTCTTCTAGTCTGTTTGCTCTCTTTTTTTAATTACCTTTTTATGAACTTGTGAATTTAATTTGTTGCTTGTTTACACATTAACTTAATCTAAATGAGTTGTATCCACAGGTTAACCTGCGTTTATGCAGCTTGTAAAATAGAAGAAAATCATGTGTCTGCAGAGGAGCTCGGTAAGGGGATCTCACAGGACCATCACGTGATTCTCAATAATGAGATGATAGTTTATCAGGCATGGATATGCCTCATGTGTATCATTCCTCTCTTTTTTCCTTTCTTCTGTTTCTTTCCTTCTTTTTTAATTGTTCCTCCTTTATTTGCAGAGTTTGGAATTCGATCTTATTGTGTATGCACCATATCGATCAGTTGAAGGTTTTATCAATGATATGGAGGTAACTGTGGTCTCTTCATGTAGATTACTCATTACCAATGTACAAGAAATCCCTTCCTTTTGGGTGGATGATTGATAAATTATATCTTTGGTCTCAATGTAATGTTGTGCACTTATGCTGAATTTTTTCTCATATATCATTTGGATTGATGTAAATTTTCTAGGAATTCTGCCAATCAGATAATGAACAACTTCAATCGCTAAAGGTAGCTGAAGATACCATTGTCTATTAGTTGTATGGATAACATATCTCCTTCTATCTGCATACTAATCTTATGTTTCAATATTTTGTAGGAGGCTGCAATATCTTTAGTTGATAGAATCATGCTTACTGAAGCACCACTTTTATTCCCTCCTGGGCAGGTAGTTTCTATTATTCCAATTTTGTTTTGCATTTGTACTTTTCCTTTCCTTATCTGCTCCAGTCCTTTTATCAGTTTTATGTCATGGGTTTCAAATGTAGCTTTGAATCTCTGTCACCTTTCTAATTTTTTATTTGCTGCAGTTAGCATTGGCTGCTCTGAGTCGTTCTAACGAGGATCACAATGTTCTTGACTTCGAGAGGTATTGCTTTGATGCACTGATTTTTGAATATTCCAACTTAACTCTATCATGATAATGGCTATTGATTGCACACTTATAGTACATGTGTCAAGCAAAGGTAGGACTTGGATTTTACAATTCTTGACCAAAATGAAAGTAGTTTCTGTTGTTTGAATCATATGGTGGCTCTGATGTTCAGTTTGTTTCTTCTGTTTTCCTGTTGGCGTTCTTTGCAGTTACCTGAGGAGTATTCTCTCTCAACAAAATTCTACGCATACCTATTCAGAGCTTTCTGAATCTCTAAGCCGCATCAATTCTTTGGTACGTGTTTATCTTACTCCATGAAAGCTTCAGTCTTAACTCTGATGGTGTCTTTCAAAATAACTTGCTGATGGAAACCTAGAGGTGTACGAGGATGCATATGTCATGGTGGCACAATGCAACTCTTTCATTTTTCATATACTAAGTTCAGTCTCCTTTGCTGGCTACAGGTTAATAAATTAAAAATCCCTACAGAAAAGGATTTGAAGCACATAAACCGGAAACTGAAATCTTGCTGGGGCCTTAGTTCACACGACGAGTACTTTCTATACACTTGTTATACTTACACAGTTATCTGATATCCACCCAAATTACCTTCTGTTCTGATCAATGAGATTTGCTTGGCCGGCAGGAGCAAGAAACGTGAGAAGAAGTCGAAGCACAAATCGAAAAGGAGTTCAAACGAAATGCAAAATATGCCTTCTATTGCTTAATGGTATGCTTTGCTCTGTGGACTGATTTTAATTGTATTGGCTTGATATCCATGGCTTCAAACTGTGCCATTGCAGTGGATCTGAGCTCGTTACCTTTAATGTTAACGTTCGGCTTTGCTTGTATTTCAGGTTAATGTACCTTGGTTGTATGTTGAAACTCTCCGTGGTGTATATCCCAACAGAAGCTGAGGAGTATTCCTTAATTATAAATCAGAATTTCATGTACCCATATGAATTCACTTATTGTCTGTATCAAGAATTCAACAGTGCAATTCGTTTGTTACTAAAGGTCGAAATGACCTTTGAGTCTCGCTCCTGTTCACTAGAGGCTTCACATGAGGAGTATTACCAATTTTGTATGACACTATCTTAACACTCTTTGATTGTTATACTTATTATATAGTCTTGCATTTTCAATTCATTCTCCAAATTATAAAAACAAACTTGGATTTTCACACAAATAGTAGATGAATAAGAAAAAAATGAGGGAATTATATATAGGTAAAATTAAATTTGCATACAATTTAGTGGTCGTATATAAACTAGTTATGAAAAAGGTATGAATGTCATGTTATAACTTAAATAGAATATGGTTGTTAGATCAGATAGTTCTCCTCTTTTAAAGGCCTTTGTCAAGGGAATCTTTTATGCCTTGCCTCTCTCTTATCTAGTCTCTTGGAAATAGACCAAGAACATGGATCAAATATTTCCAGAAGTGGTAAGAAAGTGAATCATTTATTGTTTGTTGATGATGTGTTCATTTTGTGGAACTTAATCTTTAGTCTTGTACGGCTATTCATTATATTCTTTTCGAATGTATTTTTAACTTGAATGTTCTGAGAAAATATGTTCCAATCTTTAAAGACATTATGATGGCAGTTGTGGCTAAGAAATTGGGCTAGCAATCATGGATTTCAAAATATGGGGCCAAATTCCTAAAAAAGAAAAAAAATGTAGATACAATTAAAAAAAAAAAAAAAAACATATTGATTCACTTCCAGTGAAAGCTTAATCTTGTCTCTTAGGAAGGAAAGCTTGTTTGAGGAGAAAGAGACAGTTACAAGAATTACGTGATCCCTCCCGCTCTCGAGAATATGTTGGTGAAGAATCTGAAGCGCTTTGCAATCAAATTTTTGAGGTCCATTCATGGAAAGAGTTAGTTTGGTTCTTTTAAACGAAGCTTTATATGACAAGGGTTTCAATAATTTTAAGAGGACATGCTTCGACAATGTTAAGCATGTGTTTCTTGAAAATTTCCGAGAATTATTCTTTTAAAGATATGTCACATGTTCCCTATAAGTTAAATGCCAAAAGTAATTTGACGTCGACCGAATCAAGCGGGTCGTCAAATAGTATAGATATGAAAATAGGGTTGTCGAATCACAGGGAAGGTGAAGCCAATTTGTAGAACTAGTAACTCAAAACGTGTAAAATTGTTTCGAAGTATAATTGTGAATTCATAATAAATTAATCAAATAGAAATAAGCAAGAAAAGTCGAGATTTGATCAGAGATTAAATAATCCGAGGATTTTGGGTTCACTAATTACTCAGGTCATACAAGATAAGGATTATGAACTCGGCTCGTGAGCAAGCGATTCTATGCATTCTGTGCAAGAGTTCTCTCGAGTTAAATGCAAGTCCTATCAATATTCTAACCTAATCGATCTCTCGCAGAAGGGTTCGAATCTTGACAGG
>JAYMTJ010000584.1:0-10263 GCA_036897525.1 Pelargonium x hortorum | reverse complement strand
AAACCGACCAACCCGAAAATCTATTGTCTATTTTATGTGACCCGATCACCCAAACCCGTAAATGTGAGTCAGAATTTGAGTATCCACGGGTTCGGATCCAGATTGTTTCCTCGAAGGAATCGTGAAGACGACTCCAATACTGTTTGGGAATTGGTCTCTCCCTAGTATAGGATAAAAACTGTGTTCATTATCTACTTTAACTATGTTTCTGAAGTTTCTCTCTATTTTTCAGATGGTAACATAGAAGCCGAGCCACCTTTTGTGAGGAGCTACACAGTCCATGGCGATCTTATCTAATCACCAGGTCAAAACAATTGCAGTTCATATTGTTATAAAGTTTCTCATTGCACAATTTTGTTGGGTGTATATTAAACTCCAGTTTATCTCCCAATTGATACTTAGGCTACATGTGTTGTTTCTATTGTATCGTAGCTCCTATGCTTAGACTCGGGAAGGAATTGACAAACGACGTTTTTACAGTGTACAATCTTTTGGCAATGATAAGCTTATCTTTTGAATTTCCGGTCATGTGTTTTTGTAGTTTATGAATCTGCATTGTTGTAAGTCTCAGTTAGAGCTTTGTTTCATTACTTAAGATGAATGATTTCCACTACATCGACAAGTCAGAGGGAACAGAATTTTCTGATTTCCAAGCTTCTTGCTATTTGCTTTTGGCCATGTTTGTTTATTCGGGAGTATGATTCGTGAAAATTTGCAGATTATCCCAATCCGTCGAACCATGTTTTTTTAATCGATCTTTGTATCATGAATTGTTAAAGCTAGTTTTAGAATCGTAATAGCATGATTCGTTAAAACTTATCACAAGAGATTGATTGGTTGCCGTTTTTAATCATGTTTGTTGTTTCGATATGAATCTTCATATCGTGAATTGTTAAAGCTAGTTTTTGAATGGTAATCACATGGTTCGGTTCATTAAATGGTTAACCGTAAATAAGATCAGATCAACCAAAACGAGCTTAGTAGTCATCTTATTTGACATTTCAGGAGTCTTGATAAATTTATTCAATTTCGCTGACCTTAACCACTAATTAGGTCGACCGTATCTGCTGAAACTATAAGCTCTAGCTCAGAAGTCATTATAACATAAACGAAACAAAAATTAGCATATACTGTGAATTGATTTGTTGGTTCTGATCAAAACTAAGATTGTGAAAGGTACACTAATCAATACACAAATAGTTGAATGAAACATAAATGTAGTATATGATTTGTAAACTATGTTTCTCCTAAGTTCTCAGTACTTTCATCTTCCTTGGTTTCTTGTGAGTTATTGGAACTTTAAAAGTACATTTCAAAATTACAGGATGTAATAACATACATATCATTTCGATTTTCATAATGCACTGTGTTCTATAAACTGGAGATCAAAATTACAGCATAAATTATTCTTGACTCCTATAGATTGCGAATCGAGCTTCGAAGGAAATGAGTAACTAAGGCACAGTTGAACTTTGCTTAACCTCGTGAGTTCTCGCGATCCAGTCCAGAACATCCAAACAATCGTTTCGACTCTTGAAAAGCCTTCACGAGTATAAATATTCTTAGTCGATTGCAAAAAAGCTAGAGCAAGCAATTCGTGTTGAGACACGTGACACGACACAAAACAAACGTGTTTCAGCTCACTGGTTTTGTAATCGATTTGCACTCGTGTTGAGCCTCAAACATGGGAGGACGATTAATTATTGGTTTGTCGCATTGTAGGTTGATATTGTGTTGCACGACCCAACCCGAGCACAACACGTGAAGTAATCGCATTGAGCACGACAAGTTAAACACGATATTTAAAGGATCGTGTAGACACAAACACAACCCAACACTTTTTACACTATTGAACCAACAAGTTTGGCACAATGCGACCCGTGTGGCACATTATTATTATTATTAATTTACAAAAATACCCTTAAGTGGGTATGTCGTGCTGTCGCTGCGTGCGTGTTTTGAAGGCCCAACACAAGCACAACATGATTACTAAACGTGTTGGGTTCTCCAACACGAACATGCGTGCGTGTCACGAATTGCCAACACAAGCACGACATGATTACTAAACGGGTTGGGTTCTCCAACACGAACATGCGTGCATGTCACGAATTGCCAGCTCTATGTGATAGTGTTGGGCTGTGTAGTACCAAACAGTTGGTCTTGTCGTGCACAACGTGTTATGTCGAGTTGTGTCAACAACCTGGCCCATGTAGTGAAACATGTTGCGTTCATGTTACGTGTCGTGTTCGTGTTAGTTCTCACATAGCTCATGAAAAGCCTTGAACACGAGACGAACACAAACTACTATAACCCACTAGTATTTTTCTTTAACAGTACCTATTTTCAGGTCGGTATGCCTTTAGTTCTGCAATGTCACGGCGACTTGATAGATCTCTGCTCATTTTAAGTGAATCGGGCACAACAATAGTTCCAGACTGGTCATGGTACGCATTAGAAATGAAGGCAATGACCTCTTCCTGAAAATATTGTCATATATCATATCAGTGTAAAATCAAAGGCGGCGCATAATTCACAACTTAACAAAATCTGAATTACCCTTTAGAGGCGTGATATGTAGAACTTGGCAAATGCAATTGGATCCAAAACCCGACCCACATTTTTTGCAGGTTCAGGTTGCATAAAATAGCCTGCTCAAATTTTGGGCTGGATCGGGATAACCCACATGAGCCCACAACCCGAATCGTGGCCCTAAATATGTACTAACCCACACCTCTTGGGAGTCAGATTAGACCCAAAAAAACCCGATCAGAACCAACCCGAAATGTCAGCTCTAGTCTCTAAACAATAACATTAAAACCAAGTCCTAAACCATGATGTGCATAAATTTCTAATCACCGAAGCTTATAGATATGGATAATGCCTCCAAATTGGACAAAAGCAAGTAAAGACATATTGAGCGTTTTGAGAATCAAAAAATTAATGCAAATGACTTACGATTGGTCTAGAAGCATTGAGCCAGTGATAGATCTTTTCATTACGGAACCATGTCATTTGCCGTTTTGCAAAGTTTCTGCACAATAAGGATTTTCAGATTGCTGAATCAAAATTTTGTTGCTAGTATCATAAACTCTTAAAAAGTATCATAAGTTTTTAAGCACGCAATGTAGAGGTTTGAACCCAAGAATATATGTACAAAAACTAACTGATATGTGTAGGTCATTCATGGCCCGGAAACTGAATTGTACACCCAAAAAAACCCGGCTCAATGCACTTAGCTCCTACTACCATTGTGCGGAATTATGGAGAGATTGTTTTTCATAAACCCATAACCTCATAATCACGGGCCGCCTACACTACTGTTGCGCCAAGGCTCACCCTCAAAATTGTGCACTATCGTAGCCATCAAAATATCATTAAGAGAGCCAAATGTCGTGAAAAAGTAGAGAAGATAATAAACCTTCAGTAAAACACCCAATTTGGTCTCTGAACTTTCGTGTTTGGACCCAAAATGGTCCCTGAACTTATTTTAACTCGAAATCGTCCCTGAACTTTCCATTATGTATCTAAAATGGTCCTTGACTCCTTGCCGTTAGAGCTTATATCAGAAGTTTAGGGACCAAAATTGGGTCCATATTTGAAAGTTCAAGGACCAGATTGAGTCTTTTACCTAAACTTGCTATTCAAAACTTAAATTTTATAGGTGGTGGAGCGTAACTAGTATATGAAGCAATCTCAATCAGCATATGTTGCATTTTGACATTTTCAAAACCAAGGACGGACCTTAAGCGTTAACGTTGAAGGAACAATCATTATCTAAAGCAATTGAAAAGTAAATAAATAAAACTGAACACATATAGCCATTACCTAGAAACTTTCTGAAATTCCGACAAAAAGGAGAAGAATTCTGCTGGAGAGCTTCTACCCCCGTCCTTCCTACAGCGTAACATATACTCCATAGCCTGCAATCCGAAACAAATGACTTAACTAAAACCATGAAACTTAAGACCCTATACTTTTTTCCATGACAAATAACTCTATAAACGTGAATGGCAAATGATTTATCAATTTTTCACAAAATAGTCATTTTATCCTTACGATCACCATTAGTTTCACATTGTCGAAATGAAAAAATGGAAGTACAAGGAGTTAGTTGTCACGAACAAAAATACAGGTAGCTATATGTAAATGAGGCCAAGTATAGGGTATCTATCTATAATTTGCCCTACAATAAAACAAATGAAATTCCGGTCGGACGGGCACACCAACAAAGATATTTAACTTCCGGTCGGATTGACACATCAAACAAGATCGTAATGATCACCCTAATAGAGAGGGATTAACTAAATCACTTCTCAAGAGTTGGCAAGTCTATGAGATAGATCAAAAGCAGTAAGATTGCTATTGAAATTGGATATTATTTGAAAGAAACTTCCATCCTTGAGATCAAAAACAGCCTCAAATTCATCAGAACAGCAAGAACTATGTAGTTTGACATTAAGCAATTATACATTTGACATTTGCGTCATAGAAATGTGTAGTTTTCGTTATTTCCCGCCAAAACTTTAAGCCTTGGGATGGTTCCACAGAAAAAAAAATCAGAGCTTCTGTTGTTATCCCTTAATGTTTGAATGGATACATAGAATTATTATATAGGGGAATGTCATTATTGAAGGTGCAGGATAGCTTTTAAATTTCATGAAATGTCACCATTCCGGGCTTGTAAAGCAAAGGGGTCAATCATAAATGGATGCTATATCACAAATTGTGTCATTTCATTTACATAGTTAAAATAACATGGTGTGATTCAATTTTGTTTTACCAATGGTCAAGGATACTCGATACCACTAATCTACAAGGCAATCAAGTGATAGGTACAAGGTTTTTTCAAGTGATAATAAGGGGGTGTTTGGATTAACTTTTCAAAAATAACTCATAATCAGGAAGAGATCACGAGTAGTTTTGTGCTTCAGCTCTTTTTTTTTTATTTATAAAAAAACGTGCAACTGTTAGGATAAAAATGCTAATAAGTAGTAATATTTGATTGATATTTTATGTATTATAGTTAAGAGAAACAAATAACAGTAATAATGATAAAGTTAACCAATAAATTGAGTTATAGAATGAATATAGGAGTAACTAAAAGAAAGATAAAAGCTATTTTACTTGGTCAAAATAGCTCTTTCTTAGGTGCTCATGAGCTGAAAAATCAGAAGTTGGAGGTACCCAATTCTTTTTTTAGCACATGAGAAGGAGCTTATAAACCTTTTAATCTTAACCTAACATATAAAAGAGCAATTTGGTTGACTGGCTCATGAGATAATCCGAACACCCTCTAAATAAGGATTGGAACAATATATATATATATATATTAAGGCATACCTGTCTGTAACCAATGGCTCGAGTTGCAGGATTTGAATTAGGAAGCAGACCAATATCAAGAAGCCATTTTGCCTCGGACAATAACCCATCACAGTCTTCAATCAAAACCAATAATCAGAAAACATCAGCACTTGAGATTCAGATGATACTAGCCAACTAGTCAGTGAACAAATATTTATAAAGATTATTGTGTATCAAACAATTGGGCATCACAAGAATAATTGACAACCAATATTAGAAAAAATTGGGATACATTTATAATAGGGATTATGGAAACACGGTGTTAAGCCTCTTCAGGATCAAGACAGAAAATAGGCAGAATAAAGAAGATTCTTGACCTAAAAAGCCATTAGAAAAAGGGTACAATATTATGAATAAACTTGCTGACCTAGTTTTCAAGTTAAGCGAGAAAATCTACAGGAAACATAACCTAAACAATTTGGTATTTTGGTTTCTCAAGAAAGTTAAACTTTTCATGAAGTTACACAAGTAATGTGAAAAATACATACAAAATTATATACACTAAAGTGTCTAATATACACATGTGATGCAAAAGGTAATATATTGTATATAATATCACCCAATATGTGTAGTGCTAAGAGAAGCAAGAATATGAGATGTGTAAGGAGCAGAAAAATAATAGAAATGTGATCAACATAACTTACCGGAAACCATCTCCTCGCACCGGTAATCAATTAATCTATAGAGATCAAGCCTTTGATTAGAAAGGAAGAAACAAATAAAATCGTAATCCAAATCCTTTGATTTGGATTCCTTCACTGTGTCAGCGGAAGAGTTTGTATCATCAGATTCCTCTGTCACGCTAGAATCACGAGGTTCCCTAAACGAATCATAAGGTATCTGAAACGCGGATGGAGGTGCTCCTCCACTAGACTGCCAAACCAAAACAAATTGGAATAAATGATAGGTGTAGATGTGAATTGTTGCGTTGCATCTAGTAAGAAAAAGTGAACCTTAAGAAGTAAAATATAGATTTTATAAGCAGATATTTTGGCAGGTTTACATTCAGTTTTTGAGTGGATAGAGAGAGAGAGAGAGGATCAAAAACTCACCTTTATAATCTCAAGGCTGCGCCTTAACCTATACCAATTATTAGCAGGCAAATATTTTGCCTTTGGATCACCTTCTTTAACAACCAACTCCACCGCGGCATCCCAATCTCCATATCTCTGCAAATCCTCTAGCTTTGAATGTGCTTCAGAGGTTGTCTCCAAAGAGGCTTGCGGAACATCTGGCTTCCCATACATGAACCTGTGTTTCCCAAAATAATTATAGTAGTTATGTGCTATTTAAATTTGATTTCCAACCACTAAAGCAATAAAAGCAAGCCAGAACACGTAATTTCTTCTCTTCTATTTTTTATGAACAGAGCATTCAATTTAACACGTAATAAGGGCTTAACATCAAATATAAACTCTGCTCTTGTTTAGACAAAGGTCGTATTTTTCGAACCTTTATATTCAAGGGACACATTGAGTTATACCCACCAAAGCCCTCAATCAGAGAATTTAAACAGACAGAAACAAACACTATTTATAAAGCTCACCTATACAAAAGAATGTGGTAACATACCATCGCAAGTACAATCCAGCCCCGCCAGCAACTATGGGAACACGGCCTTTTTCAAGAATATTATTTGTAGCTTGCCTTGCATCCTCATAAAATTGCCCCACAGAATACTCTGACATAGAATACCAATTAGATATAAATTCAAAGAACCAAAATTTTGAACATTTACCATACTTTAGGCATACAACCTCGATGCTATTACCTTGAAATCTTATACTCCCTCCATCCCAAAATAAGTGTCTTGTTTCACTTGTATTTTTGTCCCAAAATAAGTGTGGTGTTTCTTTTTTAAGAAGTTAGTTATGCATGAATTATCAATAACGTCCCTATGATAAGTTAATTAGTATCCCTTGAGTTTGTTAGAACACATATCCATGGGAATGAATGAGTAAATATACAACACTAACTAACTACTACTTAACTTTTTTCAAAATAGAAAGAAAGACACTTACTTTGGGACGAAGGGAGTATGATGTAAAAATGTTGAATAGGAAATATGATAGGTACAAGATCAGTTGATCCTGCCACAAAAAGGGAAAAAATTTACCTTCAGCGGGGTGCAATAAATCAAGAACATGATGAGGCACTTCCTGCAACAAATTTGATCGTAATTAGATAGAATTTGTTACAGAACAATGTGCCTTTTCAGTTACTAAAAGTGACCCTTTATATTAACTGACCAAATGTCCAGATCTATGAATCTTTTTAGCAACTATCTTACTGAAAACAATGTACGGAGTATTTGTTTTACTTTTCCCTGAAAATTACAGATTAAAAAAACAATCCCTATATGACATAAAACTCTTTAATAGAATAGCTTAATCATATACATGAAAATACCGACTCAATCTACTGAAGTTTTAGATTTCAGTCCAAAAAATGCAGTATCAGTACCATCATATTTTGTCAGCATAATACTGTTGCTCTCTTTTCTTGCAATAGAGAAATCGAACAAAAAGAAAAAACACAATGAAAAGAATAAAATTAATAAGAGGAACCGTGGGGATATTTTAAGTAGCGGTTTAAAGAAAAACACAAGAAACAAATATATTGATGTGCATGGTATATGTACGTACCTTTCTATCAATAAGTGAAGGTTTCGCGGATCCAACATCAAGACCGTGATACACCTGTAAAACAAGCCACACATAATTAATTCAGTTCACAAAGATTTTGTTACTCGTCATAAGTACCAAGAAAAAAAAAACTTAGATTTATTCTTGACTTGCTTGATCATGTAAAATTGGCCAACCGAAAAATCTTAAGCCATTGGGTGGCGCAGCCCAACCAGTATATCAAATGGTGCTAGTCTTAGGCGACGAGTGTCATACTCAAATATCAATCCCTTGGGCTAGAGAGGGAGGTGCAATGACCCAACTAGTATTTCAAAATGTGTTAAAACTCAGCGTGTTGGCGACGTGAGACTGAGTTCAACCAATAGAAAATTTTATGTCCAAGCAGGGATCCTATGTATATAACAAAGTTCCAAAAACTGAAATAAATCATGTAATGTATATTGCTACTACAGAAAATAAGAATTTTCACTACATGGAAATTGAGAACCTCCAAAACCCACTTCTCAAGATACTAAATTTTCACAAACTCAGCTCTCTCCAACAAATATAAATAAAACATTTCATTCAAATTATCTTTCAATTTCCTCCATTTTCTAGTGAAACAGAGCAGCATATGAGAACAAAAAAACAAACTTGAACTTTCACAACTTGAAATTTGCGAACCTCTAAAACCCACTTCTCAAGATACTAATTCTTCACAATTGCAGCTCACCCAACAAAAAAAAAAACTCAAACATTCCTTTCAGAATTCAGAGTCTCTCAGTTTCCTCCATTTTCTCATGAACCAAGCATGATATCAGATTAGAACAAAAAAACAAACTTTTATTTTCACAACTTGACTATTGAGAACCTCTAAAGCCACTCCCCAACAACAATAACAACAACAACAACAAAAATCAAACTTTCAATTCAAATTCTCACAGTTTCCTCAATTTTCTTGTGAACCAAACCGAAAATAAAATAGAGAGCAAAAACACTATTGAAAACCTCTAAACCCGCTTCTCAAGATACTACATTTACACAAAAATTTCAGCTACAAAAAAATGTCAATTCAAATTCTCTCAGTTTCCTCCATTTACTCAGGAACCAAACAGAAAATGAGAACTTAAATTTTCACAACTTGACTATTAAAAAACTCTAAAACACACTTTTCAAGATACTAAATTTCCACAGCAATTTCAGCTCGTAACAGAAAGAAAAAAAAACTGTCAATTCAAATTTTCTCAGTTTCCTCAATTTTCTCGCGAGCCAAACAGAAATTGAGATTGAGAGCAAAAACTCTATTGAAAACCTCTAAACCCACTTCTCAAGATACTACATTTCCATAAAAATTTCAGCTAAAAAAATGTCAATTCAAATTCTCTCAGTTTCCTCCGTTTACTCAGGAACCAAACAGAAAATGAGAACTGTAATTTTCACAACTTGACTATTAAAAACCTCTAAAACCCATTTCTCAAGATACTAAATTTCCACAATAATTTCAGCTTTTAACAAAAAAACTGTCAATTCAAATTCTCTCAGTTTCCTCCATTTTCTCGGGAACCATACAGAAAATGAGATAGAGAGCAAAAAGCCTAACCTGTACGGAGTCGGCGCTGACAATTTCTCCATTGAGGCGCTTGGCGAGCTCCATTGCAAGCCTGCTTTTTCCGGCTCCGGTGGGCCCGGAGACGACAATCACCTTGCCTTTGCTTCTTCCCTCAGCGGCGGCGCGTGTAGAAAAGGGTCCGCCGCGGCGGCGGAGGAAGCTGTGGGGCTTCGCCGCCGGAAGACGGAGGCCAAGTGTACGGAAATTACAGACTCCATTCATACTGATAAGACTGAGTGTGACAAAAACCCTTAAAACCCTTTTTAGTTTTTACTCCAGAAGATAAAGAACTTTCTTTTGCTTACAAGTCCAAAACTTTCGTAAACTAAAAATGTGGCCCGAAATTGTGTTTAAATTATTTTTTTCACTTTTGAAACTTGTGTCCATGTATGTTGGGTCGGGTCGAGTAGGAGTGGGTTGGGTGGCCCGGGACTTCTCATGCCGTTGTTGGGGTGGCGGTCGTAGATCGTGGCAGGGTTGGCTCCTACCAAAAGAACTGATAATTTGAATTTGAAAATTTTGTATTTGACACTTGATTCTAGTTTTATCCTACCACAACTCAACCCGAAATTGGTCGGTTCAGATTCATCATACATAGTTTCAAGACAAATTATAGTCGGGGAAGATGAAACACCAAAAAATCCATGTATCCATGCCTAAAACTCTAAC
>JAYMTJ010000583.1:0-10265 GCA_036897525.1 Pelargonium x hortorum | reverse complement strand
CAGCAGACTCGGCGAACCAGATTGCATAACAATACGCGTTGTCCCCTACCTTGTAGAATCCACTAGAGAACACCCCATTTTCTGATACCAATATGTCATCTTGGTTCTCAACGGACAAAAAACTTCCGCGGCGTAAACTTGGTGATCCATGTGATTCTGATAGAGCACAATACATTATATATGCAAACATTAGTATCGTGAAAAATTGAGAAGCTACCATGATGAGTTAACGAGAGATTTAGGACAGTTTAGTTGCAGAAAACAGTTTTTGGTTTGATATGAACATGAGGGATAGTTTTTCGTTTCTGGTTGAAAATTAGAGAATGGGTTGGTTGATTAGCATTTACTTAATCTCCTTTTGTCATTGTCAGTACTATTGTAGTAGTTGAAAATTCAACCGTTGTGCCCAATCCTATAAGTGCCCGAGGACAATTGTTTTACTTAAAGTAAAGAGTATTTTGACCAGTTTTTGATCTCTCTATCTCCTTTGTTTTGTGTTATGGTTGAAAGACTTTGTCTTTTTTAATACAGAAAAAAATTGGACTTGGTCTTGTTTTTAATAAATTGGACTGAGAAAGTGAAAACTGTTTCTTTTTCTTGCTAGCCAAACAGAACTCTCCACAAGTTGGTGGTCTCTTCAGGTAAACCACATGGATTTGCTTATGAATGTGATGAAACCAAATCTGTGCTTTTGCTGCCAAAAATTAGAACAAACCCTAAAAATGGGTAATTTTGTTGTCTCTCAGATTCAAACATTTTATCTAAAGCTACATGTGAGCAATTGCTGAGTCAGTTTGGGACTGTGAGGATCAACTGTGCAAGACAAGGAGCTTCTTCATTGCAAGTAAGTATTTGATAATAAAAAAAAGTGCATTTTACAGAACATTTGTATGTGTTGGTTGCTCTTATGATTGAAACTCTAGAAAATTACTTGTAAATTCTATTAGAAACTTGAGAATGGAAGAGATTTGGCTTGAGTGATTCAGAATAAGTATTAAAGTACAAAATGCTTCGTTATTGACATTTCCAATACATACACACACGTTTAGCGAACTTGTTGCTGTACTTTTCTAGTTGAACCGAAAACCTAAGAATATAGCAGTAAGGAATGAGGGAACATGAAAAAGTGTGATCTATTTAGTGATGTTCTTTTCCTTTGATTTCGGTTTCATCTTCACACTCGAGTAGAACTTGGACTACTGAATCCATTGTCGGCCTCTTGCTTCTATCTTCTTCAACACATGCCATTCCAATTTCTACCATTGTGGTTGCTTGGTTCCGGATAAATTTCCCTCCCAATCTTGGATCCACGATATCCTCTATATTTAAATCTTCCCCGGAATGAATTGTCCTTTTCACTATCCTGATAAACCTCGTCAGCTCTGCTTCCTGCCCCGCCCCATCCTCTACCACCCAGTTGGAGAGCCGAATCCCCTTCACCAATTCTAGAATCACTACTCCGAAACTATAAACATCAACTTTTGCGGTGATGGGCAGATTCCAGGCCCATTCGGGAGCCATGTACCCTTTTGTGCCTCGGATTCTTGACAGCTCTGAGTTGGGGCTATCCCTTTGAGTCAGCTTAGCTAGCCCAAAATCAGCAATTTTTGGTTCGAAGTCGCCATCTAGAAGTATGTTTTCAGGCTTCACATCACAATGGAAAATCCATTCTAGACACTCGTGGTGTAGATATGCCAAGCCTTTTGCAGTACCGACCGCAACTTTGAACCTTTCCTTCCACCCTAGAACGTTTGCCGAGAACAAGTGCCTGTCCAATGACTGGTTCTTGATGTATTCATAGACGAGGAGATTTTGTTTGCGGTCATAGCAATAACCCCACATTCTCACTAGGTTCATGTGGTTAAGTTTTCCGATTGTGCTCACTTCTGCCCAAAACCCTTCCTCCCCGCGATGAACATCCCCCAATCTCTTCACGGCCACCTCTCTGTCGTCTACCAAGGTACCCTTATATACAGCACCAAAGGCTCCTTTTCCAAGCTCTTCCTTGAAATTCTTAGTCGCCTTCTTGAGTTCACCATAGGTAAACCGTTTGAACTGACTAGAGATTGCAAGATATCCATTCTCCAGCGAAGCCGGAAGACCTTGTCTGCTATCAAGAAACCACCAACCTGATAAAATGAAGAGAAGTTCGATTGCACCGATGGCTAAAGCAAACCAAAAGAAAGGTGCTAGTTTGTGACTTCTATACAGCATATCATACATGGTAGGAAACCCGACCATAACTTGAGGCACAATCAAGCTGCAGGGTGGGGTGGAACCATTTAAAACAATTGGTTCCGGAGTATCCACACTCGCAGGCAGTTTTAGAAATATATTGCTTAAAACACCTGGGGATTTATAGCCATTGAAAAGGACTGTTTTAATCCAACACTTTGCATCCCCATTCATTCTATAGCTAAATGCTTCGCATTGACAATTCTGCAAGCAAATTTCTCTGCAGGAATCCAGTGAAATTGCATCATGGAAATCAAAATCAAACCCATTGAAATCTGTTGACTGAAGTTGCACGAACTTCACTTGCTGTGATTGGTTTCCCAAACAACTTCGAGTTAACTTGGGCTTGCAACCTCGGTTCCAATTAGATGAATCAGTTGCCTCGTAGCCAGGGGGGCACGAGCACTTGGCTTCAGGAGTGTAAACACAAATCCCATTTCTCCCACAAATTCCATGCACTTCGCACTGCTTTGCCAGAGCTTGCCATGATACATTCCAGTACCCGTTGTTTAGGCTATAAAGTCTGAGGTTTCCGTCATAATCTATTGTTAGCCTTCTTTTGATCCCAGAGCCACCCACGTCTGTAGCATTGAACTGTAACCAGTCACTCGATACAAAACTCCCAAAATCATCTAAAATTGCACGTCTGCTACTGTTATAGTTTGTTCTTCCTTTTTGATACACATTAAGATTAGGATCCGGATCAGGCCAATATATGCTTGAAATATCAGGCCCCTCGTAGATCAGTCTCAATACATTATCACTATCGAAGTAGAAACTATAATAACCAGAAGAAAAGTTACCTCCTCCTAATGTAGATGTAAGCCTGGTGTCCTTGGTAAGGAATTGGTTAGGAAGGAGAGTATCAGTCGGAGAATCAAAACTTTGCCATAGAATATTACCATTTGGGTCTTTCAGAACAAGATTCCCCGTACTGAGAAGCTCTGCTGTCTCTGCATTAGTAGGGGCTGTGCTGGTCTGCCAAACAACCGTACCATCCACATCTGTCATTACCATAACGCCATCTTTGCGCAAAGACACTCTTGAGCCCCGACTACTGACGGGTCTTTCTCGATTGGCCATCCATACAAGAGTTCTGTCATGAGAATCGGTGAACCAAATGGAGAAACTGTAAGCATTTATTCCAACTCTGTAGAAGCCACAAGAAAAGGTCTTGTCCGGAGAGATTAAAACGTCGGAATCATCTGATAGAGAAGACCCTCTTTGCAGAAAATTCCGAGTTTCTGAAGTTGCAGAGGAGATGAAAAGAGACACGAAAAGTATCAAGAAACTTGGAATTTTCCGAAATGGTGGATTCTGGCATCCCATTATTGCAGAGTCGGGTTCTGGAATTTTTGTGACCGAGTTATATGCATCCATATATAAAGCCATCAATACTATCCTTCCATTGTATGATTAATACTTGAGTATCCTATTTTTCTTCTTGTCTTCATTATAATATATATTTTTTGGAAGCATATTTATCTAAATTGTTTGTTTATGAACTCTAAAAAGTCAAGCATTTCATTGTCATCAAATAAGGGTCCTTAGAAATAGTCTTTTTGGAAGAATTTTAACTATTTTGTTGGTGCATAAACTCTGAACAGTCAAGCATTTCATTTTCATTGTTATCAGATAAGATGGTGGGTTCTGGCATCCCATTATTGCAGAGTCGGGTTCTGGAATTTTTGTGACCGAATTATATGTATGCATATATAAAGCCATCAATACTAGTCTTCCATTCCATTGGATCATTATTGCTTGAGTATCTGATTTTTGTTCTTGTCTTGATGAACCTTTGTGTCAGTTGACTGGTAGATATTTGATTAGGTCTTCATTATGTAAATATATATATTTTTTGGAAGCATACTTATCTAATTTGCTTGTTTGTTTATGAACTCTAAAAAGTCAAGCATTTCATTGTCATCAGATAAGGGTCCTTAGAAATAGTCTTTGTGGAAGAATTTTAACTATTTTGTTGGTGCATAAACTCTGATTAGTCAAGCATTTCATTTTCATTGTTATCAGATAAGACTCCTATATTGACCCCAACATTGTCTTATACAGTTTCAGTTCTAACATGTAGCTTTAATTAAGCCAAGGTGGCAATAAATAAAAACATACAAATCTCCTTCAAAAAAATTCATGAATTTTCATTTTCTCATCTGAAGTGTACTTAGATACAAAAGTTGATCATGAGTCATCAACTTCTGCAGTGATAGGAAGACTCAGTAACCACTCTGGAGCCATGTAACCTTTTGTGGCTCGGATTCTAGACGATTCAGAATCAGGTCTGTCTCTATTAGACAGCTTCGCTAGCCCAAAATCTGCAATTTTGGGTTCAAAGTTATCGTCAAGAAGTATAATCTCAGGCTTCACGTCACAGTGGAAAGCCCATTCTAGACACTCATGGTGTAGATAGGCCAAGTCGTGAACCTTTGGTGATTGGTTGAGTGGTTGATAGTTAAATTACTTGTGGCAGGACATAAATATAAAACAGCTTCATAGTTATTTTGCTGGCCTCAAGACTGTTCTTTTGTTGGTCTTCACAAGCTGTTTCTTTCCTTTTCATGTCAGGTAGCTATGTAGTGAAAGAGAAGGTCAGGTACTCAGGTGGAAGACAGAAGCTGCAAAGTTTATGTCGAGGATTGTAAAGAACGTGAGGTCAGTCATTATTTGAAATAGTAATGGAGCATTTCACGTAGAGATTCACGAATAACGAATATTATGTATTATGTTTTTAACATACTATAATAGAGATTATCGGAATATTTTTATTGAATTATTTTGAGTTAACAACATTACTATCAAAAAGATACATTCTAAAGTTTACGAGGTTATCAGATATTAACAAGGCTAAGGTAAGAAACTAAAAGGAAAATGAAAAAACTTTGTTTCTGTCAATGCACTTCAGCTCCTTCTTCACATTCTAGTAGAACTTGCACCACTGAATCCATTGTTGGCCTCTTGTTCCTGTCTTCATCAACACAAGAAATCCCAATCTCCACCATTGTCATTGCTTGGTTCCTACTAAACTTCCCTTCTAATCTTGGATCCACAATCTCCTCTATCTTCAACTCTTCTCCACACTGAATTGTCCTCTTCACTGTCCTCACAAACTTCATCAACTCCACTTCCTGCTCCAAACTATCCTCCACCACCCAGTTCGAAAGCCGAATTCCCTTCACCATTTCAAGGATCACCACTCCAAAACTATAAACATCGACTTTCGCAGTGATGGGAAGATTCAACGCCCATTCGGGAGCCATGTACCCTTTTGTCCCTCGGATCCTCGAGCGCTCCGAGTTGGGAGTATCTCTCTGTGACAGCTTCGCTAGCCCAAAATCAGCGATCTTCGCTTCAAAATCGTCGTCTAGAAGTATGTTTTCGGGTTTTACGTCGCAATGGAAAACCCATTCTAGGCACTCGTGGTGTAGATAGGCCAAGCCTCTTGCAGTACCGACCGCAACCTTGTACCTCTCCTTCCAACCTAGAAAATTTGCAGAGAACAAGTGCATGTCAAGTGACTTGTTCTTGATGTGCTCATAGACTAGGAGCTTGTGCTTTCCTTCATAGCAAAAGCCCCACATTCTCACAAGGTTCATGTGGTTCATTCTCCCAATTGTGCTCACTTCAGCCCAAAACCCTTCTTCTCCTTGATAAACATCTCCCAATCTCTTCACTGCAACCGCTCTTTCGTCCGCCAAAGTACCCTTAAAAACTGCACCAAACGCTCCTCGTCCCAGCTCTTGCTTGAAGTTCTTGGTCGCCTTCTTGAGCTCGCCATAAGAGAACCTCCGGAACTGGCTAGAGATTGCACGATACCCGTTCTCCATTGAATCCGGGAACCCGTGTTTTCTAAAAAGAAACCACCATCCCAACACTGCAATGAGCATTTCAATCACACCAATGGCAAGAGCAAACCAATAGAAATAAGCCCATCTGACCTTTTTGAGGGTTATGTCATACATGGAAGGAGACCCTACAGAACCCAGAGGCTCATTGGACCCACAAGATGGGTTTGAGCCACTGAGAGAGATTGGCTCTGGTACTTCCACATTGATGGGTAGTTTTAGGTACATGATCCCTTCAAAATGCGGAGACATGAAGCCATTGAAAAGGGCACTTTTTGTCCAGCAACCTCTATCTCCATTCAGTCTATTCCCAAATCCTTGACAAAGACAGTCTTGCAAGCACAAGTCTCTGCAATCATCTATAGCCAAATTTGGCTTGTAATCGAGATCATAACCGTAGAAATCCGAATGTGGGATTTGCACAAACTTCACTTCCTTGGAGCAACTTTGCTTGAACTTGGGCTTACAACCTTTGTTCCAATTACTTGCATCCCTTACCTCAAAACCAGGAGGGCATGAACACTTGGGACCCTCATTTGTGTACACACAAATCCCATATCTCCCACAAATCCCATGCACAGCACAGCTCTCTGCAAGAGCTTGCCATGACACAACCCACAATCCTGTCACATTGTTGAGGCTATAAAGCCTCAAGTTCCCATCATAATCAATTGTGAGCCTTCTTTTGATACCAAAACCCATATCAGTAGCATTGAATTGCAACCGGTCACTCGATCGAAACTGTCCAAAATCATCCAAAACTGCAATTCTACTACTGTTGTAATCCGTCCTCCCATTCTGATACACACTAATCCCGAGAGTAGGCCAATACAAGCTAGAAATATCAGGACCATCATAGATCATTTTCAAGACATTGTCACTATCAAAATAGAAACTGAAGTATCCAGAAGAGTATGTCCCCTTTCCTAAAGTGGAAACCAGCTTCTTGCTCTTGCTAAAGGGTTGCCTAGGAAGAAGAGTATCAGTAAAAAAATCAAAACTTTGCCACAAAATTTTACCTTTTGGGTCTTTGAGCACCAGATTCCCAGTATTGAGAAGCTCAGCTCTTTCTGCTTCAGTGTCTGTGGTGTTGGTCTCCCAAATGATTCCACCATCAAAATCTGTGAGGACCAAAGAGCCATCTCTGCGCAGAGAAACCCTAGAGCCCTTGCTGCTCACAGGCCTCTCTCTGTTGGCCATCCAAGCAATGGTTTTTTCCTTGGAATTGGTGTACCAAATTGAGAACCCATATGCATTTTCTCCAACTCTGTAGAAACCACAAGTAAAGGTTTTGTCTTGGGAGGTCAAGAGGTCTGTGTCAGAATCCTCAACTGAGAGAGAAGAGCCTCTCTTCAGTGTCTTTGAAGTTGCAGATGAGATGGTGAGAATGAGAAGTGTGAACCAAATGGGGAGTTTTGGGGATTTGGGTTTTGGGGACTCCATTTTTGGTTTCTGGAGTGTTGGGTTTGTACAGAGAATCATCAAGTTTGTGGAAAATAAGGTGCAAGAAGAATAGTTTGACACTATAGCTTAAAAGCTAAGAACAAGCATGTGAAAAGATATTGTCAAGTTGGTTATTGGAGAAAGAAGAAGAAGAAGAAATGGATGCTTTGATGATGCAATGGGTTGGTGGGGTTGTAAATTTTTGGATTGTTTTGCATGTTTTTTGGCTTTTATAATTGACCCAACTCTTGTGCTATGAGACTAGAGATTCTAGAAAAGAACAAGGTTAGTTAAACCTTTTCTTTTGTACAGAAGGCAGTGGTGGAGCCAAACTTTGAAAGAAATGTGGATAAATTTGTTTAGACAATACCGAAAGAATTTTTTTTTTTTATCAGCGACGGAATAACAAGTCTAAAAGTCCGTGTTTAGTTCTCCCTTCAAACCCAAATTGGGAATTTTGGGGATTTGGGTTTTGGGGACTTCATTTTTGGGTTGGATTTGATGAAGAGCATAGGAAGAATGTTTGGTTTGTGCATAGAATCATCAAGATTCGAGACTAAGTAGTATACTTTTGTGGAAAATAAGGTGCAAGAAGACTAGTCTGTCAACTATAGCTGAAAAGCAATGAACAAGCATATCAAAAGATATTGTCAAGTTGGTTATTGGAGAAAGAAGAAGAAGAAAATGGATGCTTTGATGATGCAAATGGGTTGGTGGGATTGTAAATTTCTAAAAATGGTTTTGCATATTTTTTGGCTTTTGCAGGTGTGAACAATGGACTTTTTGACTTTTGTTGTTTGTTATTGACCCATTCTCTTCTGGTGCAATGAGACAAGAGATTCTAGAGAAGGATAAGGTTGGTTTGGCCTTCTATGAGAAGGTGAGTGGTGGGTTTTGGTTATGAGAATCCAGATTTGCCCATTGTATTTGTCCATTGTGTTTGTTCTGGAAAACCCATGTTGTCAAGTTGGCTAGCTAGAGGTTGAATTGATTGAGATGTATCATGTATATAGGATGTTACGGTTTACGGTTCTCTCAACGACATTGAAGAAAATTACGACCCTTCTGGGTTCTTTGTCCCAAAATAGCGACGTCAGATGACTCAAGTTGACTCAAAAGAAGTAAAGATTCGTATTTATCGCCTCAGAAGTCAAAAGCAACTCAAAGATGACTCAAAAGCTGATCAAAAGCAAATTTCTTCTGCCAAATGGCCGACAACTAAAGATGAGAATGAATTCAAAGGGATTTCAATGGACGACAACTCAAGATGAGAGTGGATTCAAAAGGATTTCAAGTCCGTCCTTTTAGCCTATTCAAGGGCTCGGTTCTCATTTGTAAATTTCCGACTTTGGTTTTCAAGTTTTAAATTGTATTTCCACTTTCTTCTTAAGTTGTTTTCAAAATAAAAAACATCTTGCACCACATTGGTATCAGAGCCTACAAAGTGATGACACATCATATAACTTTATATCATTTGCACAAATAAGGTGGTAACATTTCATTTGAAATCATAGATTCAGATAGATCACTTCACTCCCACAAGTTCACTCGAGTGGGTAAAAGTGAAATTTAATGAGGTGTCATAACCTCATTGGCTTGGTTTAAGTTGCAACTAATATAATATTATATCAGTTGACTAATATAATATTATATCAGTCAACTGATGTTCATATACGTGTTATTTAAAATATATTAAACAATTAATTAAAGAGATTAATGTGTATCAGTTAACTATAACTTATATCAGTTGCACCAATAAAGTAATGACACCTCATTTAAAATAATGAATCTGGACGGGTCGCTCCCACAAATTCACTTGGGGTGGGTAAAAGTGAATTTTAATGAAGTGTCATCACCTCATTGGCTTATTTAGATTGCAACTGATATAACTCTTGTATCGGTTTTTCTCTTAATTAAAACAAGTATCCCCAAGGTCGAGACTTGAGAACTGCAAGAAAAAGACACATGAAAGAGCTGAAAAAACAACTTCACAGCCTCTAAGTGAATACTTAGAACATCAAATTGAATACCTAGTTTCATTACATAAATTACACGTTAAGCGAACCTGAAACTCAACAACAACTCTGTAACCTAACCGAGTTCTTGAATTTCAAATTGAATATCTATTTCATTACACGAATACATGGAGGAAAACGAACTTTCATCGATCATCGTGGGCTAAACCGAAGAGATGAGAATATTACAAAGAATAGCTGTACAAATAAATTATCATTTTTACAACATCGTCGAACAAGGCCAAGTTATCACGAAGCGGACCCCTTGTGTTCGAGGGAAAATGGTTGATCTTCGCCTTTGAGAAGAGCCAACCTCTGAGACCTCGAGTGACCTTGTCGGTTATTAAGGATATCAATGTATGTTCGGAGCCTGTACCGGTCTGAGTTTGTGAGAGAGAACGGAGGGTTGAGAATGAGAGACGGTGCTTCCACCAGAAGGAAGAGTAACAAGCGCACTGCTTTTGAATATAGCAACGCTGCACTTTCCGTGTCCCCCATGAGCTCTTCGACCTGACAAACAAGTGTTGGGTAACAAATTCAGCAAAATATAGACGCTAAGCTTCTAGTATTGTCTACATAAAACCCGTATGAAATAGGAGCCTCTTGGGCGCATGTGTGTGCTGTTAAACTTAACTCAAACTCAAAAGCTTAGACTGATAGATGGAAAACTAGACTAGTGTATGAAGTGGCGAAAGACTTCACATTCTTTCAATGAAGG
>JAYMTJ010000582.1:0-10271 GCA_036897525.1 Pelargonium x hortorum | reverse complement strand
AACATTATATTTGTATTTGAAATACAATATTTCAAATCCTGAATTTCAAATCAAATCCATGTTCCCAAACGCAACCTTATGGTATATCACAAGACAGCGGAAAAGCATGCATGACTTAAGTGAGTAAAAAAAAACTTCATACAGTCGGAAGCTACATGGAGAAGTGAAAGAACGAGTATAAAATGTTTTGAGAAGCGGCTCAACTTACCTTTGCAGCTTTTGGCTCTGATTTTGTTTCCAAAATGCTAGAGAGCAAGTCCAGGCTGTTTCTAGTGACTACCAGAAATTCCTTTTTCTCTTCATCCGACAAGCTCCCATAATCGTAAGAAAAATTAGTTTCGTCGTCGTCGTCGTCGTCATGTCCATTGTCAGGAAAAGGGTATTCTTCAGGAGGAGACATTGGCTGGTGACAAACGAACGGCTCCAGGGAATGTTGCAGAGGGGGCGAATTGGTATCTTCTATTGGTAAAGTTGCACGTCTTCCCTTTAAGCTCTATCAGAATCATAAAATCACAAGGGAAAAAATGAAATTAACTGTATTGTCTATTAAGGTATTCCTGAAACATAAGAACCACAGCAATTCGTAATGAAAACTAGAGTCAACTAGTGGTACTCAAAAGGTCAAATATCGGTGAACTCTAGACAACCAATATGGAAACAGATCATTCAACAAGGAATACGTACTTCTGATAAAAGTTGCGTACCTTATCCAATCCTACTTTTCGGTGTTCATTTATGTCATACGATCTCACTCGATGATTTAGCGGTGACAGCAGTAGCAACTTTCCTATGGACCATCTAATAGATTATGTATCTTGTCACCGAATATAATGTCAATCTATCATTATATTGCTTACCAAAATGATGTCGGGATTTAAGTGATTATTGCATTTCACACACAAAATGAAGAAGAGCTTTGATCAAAGACTCAAAAAATGGACTCTGACTCCAAAACCTTTGGAGCTCGGAGAGGAGTAGCTACAATAGTTCAGCAAAGTCCAAGAAGCTGATAACAGTGGTATTTCTACAATAGTAATTCATAAACCGAGCTACATTTCAAGAGACATAAATGACTACGCACTAACATTAACAGAGAAATAGCTCACCATATAGGTTTGGTGAAACACGGGAAGATACGAAAGATCCTCGGACTCACCCCATGCCCGAATCAACTGCAAAGCTCTATTTCTAATCTCCTGATCCGTCCGTGGATTATCTATAATCATGACCATCTCCTCCAAAACTTTCTCTGAAGCCACCTCCGAGAATACCTTCTCGCAATTCATTGTGCAAGCTTCCAACAAATCAAGACTCAACATCTGGCTCACAACACTCTTACCCGAAATCCTCTTCTTTATAGCCCTAACAGTCTCCGACCCATTAAATTCCCCACTATTGATCATTGCACATATCCTCAAATTCATACCCCAGTTGGGCTCCAGCAACGTCTCCGATGTAGCGTCATCAACAATCTTTGATTCCGGCGTCGGGCTCTGCAGCATCTCCTTCACTTTTCCACTGACCATTCTGCCCATTTGAGCTCCACCCGTCATCAAACGCTCACCGAACTGAGCTAGCTTCAATTTGTCCATTTCTCCACCGGATTCTCAAAATCTCAAATTCCACAACCCTAGTTTAGCTTCCCTGAAATCGAAACTCTAAAAAGTGAAAACAAACACATAAGTAAAGGAATCGATAAGTTTGATTTCTAAAACATAAATAACTAATCTAGAAACAAGTAGTTGCTGATTTATTTCCCTGTAATTTTCTTTTGTCCCGAATAAATTCATCTAAAATGGCAATATTCTTCATTCAATCCATATTTTGCACCAGAACACTGAACCGTAGCCGCACAGAATCACTTGATTTCACCCACAAAAAATCATAAAATCGTCTTTCTACTGTTAGTTCCTAAATCGAGACAAATTAATATCACACTCAGTTTTCGTAATTCCTTTCATTTTCCTTCACTTTCTCCACTACCATACGCATCACACTGAAAAAAAAAAAAAAATTAAAGAAATGCAAGACAGAGAATCAATCAAACCTGGTGATTAGCTTCCGCGATAGAGAGAAACAAAAATCAAATAAATACAGTAATAAAACAAGATTGTGTTGTTGTGGCGAAGTAGGAGCAGATTGGTTTGAATTGGCCTTGTTCACTGAGATACGCGTGTCCTCTTTCGCGGACTCGTCGCCGGCTTTGGTGGGTCCCACTTACAGTTAGCCACATTTCTTATAGCAACTGTTTTTTTTGCTCTTGTGTCCCATATTGTTGAGACAAACCCATTTCTATGTCTTGGCCATTTTGGTGCTATTAAGTGCATCAAATAATACTCATTTCGGTGCTATGTCATGGCCATTTTGTTTCGATAATGGTTTGTACTAGACTTAAAAGTGTATTTGGACATGTTCTGTTTGGGTTGATCATTGGTGCATTTCCTTTAAGAAGTGGCCCACGAATATCGATGACTCCAACTGGTACCAAATCTAGTCTATCTAGACTCTTCGATAAACCTGAAATTGTCTCCTTCAGTTTTGGAATCAACAATTGGGTGTCCAAGTGTCACTACCTTAGACCTGAAATTCGGGTCACAATCTAAAGCAAGCCGAGCCAAAAATCATACTCGTTGGTATTTTACAACTTTTAGACCTTGTTTGGTAAGTTTATTGAACGTCTATAGAGGTAAAATGCCTATAAAGGTGACTAAAAGTTTTTTAAAATGTCTAGATAATTTGAGGGTTGTTTGATTAAAAAAATATCTGAAAGTAGTTTGAAAATGAGATGGATTGTTTGGTAAAATTGTCTAAAAGGAAGTGTAATAATGTGTAATTATCTAAATGCCCTTAATATGAAAATAATAGAAAGGAATATAATAAATGTGTTGTTATAACCTAAAAAATATAAATTAATATAATTAACAATTATTGATGAATTTTAACAGAGATTGTTTGATGGTAAGCCCTCTATATTCGAGTGGTATACCTTTGTTAGTATGTGTTGAATTATTGATGAATTTTGAAAGAATTTGTTTGAGGGTAAGCCATCTATATCTGAGGGTAAAACAACTTGCACACGTGATTTAGCATCATCGATGGTGTACAGTTTATATTTAAAGAATATATAATGGTCGACCACTCAGACATAAAAACATGATATAACAAATTGGGGGTATACCACTTAAACATGAGGATTTACCGCGTCTGACGGTATACCTCACGCATATGGCCGAAGAGTCAACCTCCCAACACATGTGATATAACTTTGGGAGGTAAACTCACCTACATATGTGATATACCGGCCAGATCATGACATATGTGGTATACCTCTCACAAAAATTCTATGTTTCTTCTCCTCTTTTTCTTCTTCTCTTCCAACTTGCAGAGAATTTGATTTCTTGTTTGTGTTAAGAGGGAGAGGTAAACAGATAATAAACCAACTCAAAATCAGGGGTATAATGGGCGTAGAATAAGATGTAGACGTGAACAATGATCTCAACCAACTCAAAATCAGGGGTAAAATCGGGCATAGAAAAAAATTTAGACGTGAACAATGATCTCACAGGAGCTCTCAACCTCTTGATTTTGAAGAATGCTTACAGACATTCTTCACCAAGTAAACTTACCAAATCAACTTTCACACTGTTGAAGCTCTACCGACATCTCTAACCGACGTTCGTAGACTTACTAAACAAGGCCTTGGCCCTATCGTTTTCCACTTAGTAGTGATATACTTCAGGATTATGAAAAATTGCCCCTAACTACGACAATGGGCCTATTTTTTCATCAAAATAAAAATGGACCTAAACTGGAAAGCCCAAATTTCTATAAAAAAAAATACTGGAAAGCCCAAATTTAACTCCGAGGCGATTTCTTAGCTTCTTCTCCACTATGATCGTTCCATCTACCAAACTTAGAAATGAAACTCCAATTTTAGGGTTCCCAATCCATATTCTCAATTAACTACAATGGCTTCCTTGCCAACTCGGCTTCGATACTTTGTGCACAAGCTCGATTACACCTTCTCCTACTTCGCTAAGGAGGTCAAGGTACTAATTCACTGTTTTTCCAACTTGTTTTCTTTGTTATTTTTTTGAATATCTGTGACTATTGATTATTCTCAGCTGCTTTCCGTTCCCTTGACTTGTTCTGAACCAGAAAAACCTCGAATTTACTTTGTTTTGTGTTTGAATATTCATCATGGGTGTTTTTTGTTCTTGTTCTTACTATTTTTATTGTTTGCACTTTATGTGGTACTTGGAGGAGGAATTTTTTTGTTTTGTTACTGTTATTGTAATATATATGAGAAGGCTTGTAGATCATTTGCTGCAATTTTTACAGGTTATGTATGAATTGGTGGTTTGATGGGGGTACTAAAAAAATGGCCCACTGAATGATGCTCCTACCATTTTGGGATTTGAGAAGTCACAAACAAAGAGTTATCGGCTGAGACTTAGCCACTCTTAAAACCCTTTGATATGGTGGGGAGCTCATTGGGGCGAGTTTGAGTCATAAGTAATGAGGTTTCATACTCTAGTATTCATTGGGTCCCTGTCAGCCCATAATAGAGTGACTGATATATACTTCCTCTGTCCCAAAATTGGTGTCTTGATTTCTGTTTTGAAATTTTTTGAGGATAAGTTGGTTACTGTTTTTCATTTGTTGCAACAAACTTAAGGGCTATTATTGATAATTCATACCAGCTCACTTCCTTAATAGAAAAGAGGGCACTCATTTTGGGTCAAAAATGCAAGACAAATGGGATACTCATTTTTGGGATGTAGGGAGTGTGTATTCTTTTTTCTATCTATGTATTCACTACTCATGCCTAAAGTATTGTCATACTGGATTCTAGATAGTTTTATTGCAACTCTGAAAAATTCAGATTTAGAGAACTACTGCAGAAATAGAAAAAGGGGCATCATCACTGCATCAGTTTTGAGTTTTTATTTTATTTTTTATCAATAGCATCAGTTTTGAGTTTTAATCTTTTGTGAAGTAAGATGTTGATAACAAACATGAATAAGTCATGATACGTTGATAACAAACATGTATAAGAATATTCGTTTATCATTTAGTAGATATCGAAGTAAACGGTTGGTGCTTTTGAACTTATAGAACATGGTCTACCTCCTAATTATATATTTTGTTTGTGGACAACTGAGATACATTACTTTGGCGCAAGACAGTTCAGAAAGTAGATAACTATAATCATGTAATGTTTTGTAGGTTTTACTGCTATTTTTCGTAATTTTTAATGTTTTGCAGAGTGATGCAAGTAATGGTGAGATAACAAATGCATTATGGAAGTCATTCAATGATAAGTTAACATATTTGCACTGGAGTAAAGGAGAGGCAATGATCCCTACACTAGGTGAAAGTTCGGGGACTCTTCTTGTTCGGAAATTACCAGCTGCAGATCCGAGGTACATTTATTTCTATTTCTAAGTGAAAACATGTTAATTTTCTATTGTGAGTTTGCAACACCAATATAGGTTTTGCCACAAGTTCTCTCAGGATTGAGAACTTTTCATCGAGGAAATTCTGAAAATATTTAGTATGCTTTGTTAATCACTATTTGAAAACCGAAGCCTACGTCAGATTGGCCCTGATAGCTAACACAACACTTGGCTCCGATGCTAGTGGTTTTGTGTGTAACAAATTAATTCCAGTGGGCTTTGTGAATGGCATCTCTATGTGGGTGGTATATTTGGGAGAAAGCTTAGCTCGCCAGCAGTTTGGATCAAACTGACTTTGTTTAGCTTAGGACATGCTTCCATGCCTTGTGGCATTGAGAGAATCACCTTCGAGTTCCAACCCCAATTAGTCGCTTTCTTCTTGTTCGGAAGAGCTACCATATATAACGCTCTTTCTGATACTAGCTCCACTAATATAGAAGGAATCTCTATGAGAGCACAAACATGAACTAGCCGTGGCACTTTAAACTTTGAACCAAAGAAACTTAGGACCCAATTACTCATTTCTCAGAGTTATTTATATTGCCTGTCTGTTGCATCTATGATTCCTTATAACAGTTCATATTAAGATTATAATTTTGTCGCCTTACAATCTCAGTTTAAAGCTATTGGTATTCCAGTCATCTTCTTTCTAAGCAAAGGTAGTGTTTGGAATAAAAAAATAGGAATTGGATGAGATTTCCATGCTAAAGCCTTTCTCATGACCAAAAAGTCTTAATCCAAACATGATGAAATCATATTCCCATTATGATTCTTGTTTTCCATTCCTGAACATGAATTGTAATTCAAACCTACCTAAGGTAGTGTTTGGACTAATTTTTTTGGAATGAGACTCTCATTCCGAAGCCATTCTCGTGAACAAGAAGTCTTAATCCAAACATGACTAATTGAAATCTCATTCCCGTTCTGATTCTTTATTACCATTCCTTAATAAAAATTCTAATCCAAATGCTATCTAACTTCCATCTTTTCTAACTGAATGCTTATTTCACTGGCAGGTATGTTTTCGTTGGAGATGTTGTTGTGTTACAGAACCCTGAGAGCTCGAATGACTATCTGGTCAGAAGACTGGCTGCTGTGGGAGGGCATGAAATGGTATCCAGCGATGAGAAAGATGAATCTTTTGTTTTAGAAAAGGATGAATGTTGGGTGTTAGCTGATAATGAAAGCTTAAAGCCGAAGGTATTTCCTATCATTTTAATCCAACATATGCACCGTTACGTCTCCTAGATGATAATTAACAACTTTGATCATGATATGGTTTTTGGTGGAGTAAAGTTAGCAAGTTATTCAGCAATCTGTGTGAATGTGATTAGACACATATTCCCTCACTCAAGTCTTGAACTTCAAAAGTGAAGCAAAAAGTTTATGATACTCACTTATTTTATATTTTTCCAAGGATATAAAAGTAGCATTTATACTACCAAAAAAAAAAAAAGTAGCATTTATATATTAAAAGATCCACCTCCAACATATGCATGTGTGTGGACTGTGGAGTGGTTAGGATTGATGGTCATTTTGGCATATTGGTGGTGCTAGACTTACATTTTTGGCCAGATCTCGTGTATATTCTTCATATTTGTTTTCTTTACGATCTCTTAATGCCAGGAAGCCAGGGACAGTCGAATATTTGGCCCAGTTTCTATGACTCTTCTTGTTCCAATGGTAACTAGTACAAAACTTTGGCTTGGATCCTTGTGGTTCATGACTTTTGTGCGTAACAAATTAATTCCAATGGGCTTTGTGAGAAAACCTAGCTCACCAACAGCTTGGATCAAACTGACTATGTTTAGTTTAGGATCAAGGGCCATGGTTCCATGCCTTGTAGCGTTGAGAGAATCGCCTTCGAATTCCAATCCCAAGCGTTTCGGAATAGTTAATGTATATAACGCTCTTTCTGATACTAGCTCCACTATTATAGAAGGAATCTCTTTGAGAACTCAAACATGAACTTGTCGTGCCACTTTAAACTTTGAAAAAATTAAACTTAGGACCCGAGTTCAGCAGGTCATATTAGATTCTAATTTTGTCGCCTTACAATGTTAGTTTAAAACTATTGGCATTTCAGTCTTTTTTCTTTTAAGTTAATTTAGTGTTTGTCATTTTGGCATATTGGGGGTGCTAGACTAACATTTTTGGCTAGACCTCATTTATGTTAATATATCTTTACAATCTCTTATTGCACAGGAAGCCAAGGACAGCCGAATATTTGGGCCAGTTCCTATGACGAGCATAGTTGGGAGGGTCATATATTCCCTTCAAAATTGTTTGGATCACGGTCCTGTGGTGAATAGGTCAGTTGTTCAATTACATGAACCTTTTTATTTTGTATTCTGAAGAAGAATCACGGTGATAATATACAACTTTTGGTGTTCCTTCAATCAGTCCTATCAGCATGATAATTGATTCCCCAGTGTTGCAAGTTGAACTTGATGTTGAAGAACTGAAGAAAAATCACAAAGAATAAACCGTATGTGTGAAGATTCGACTTGTTTGGTTTATCTCTGTAATGTTCTGTCATATGCCAATTTCCCTCATTGGACGTTCAAAACATTCTTCATTTATGGCATTCGGATTGTTGGGTCTGTGAGCAGAGAGCAGCTGCTAATGCAATGGTATTTACTAATTCATTCCACTTTGAGAAAAGTATTGTAGGTCTGAGTGAGTTCTTGAGGTTGCTGATGTAATGTTCCGGGCATGTCTATTTCCATACTCTACGATATTGTCAGTTTCATTACCATTTCGTTTCCAGTATCAGATATTGCCAAAATAAATCAGGTTCGCAAGGCGACAACCGAAGAAATACTGGGAAATGCATTTTCTCTGAAGATATATATAGTGAATGGTGATTACATGTGTATACATATGTGTGTATTATCCTAGGATTTTTTTTGGGGTGAAAATCCTAGGATCATATGATATATGTAGATGTATGTCAAAGGATTTATTTTAGTAGGAAAAATAACCCAAACAATAATATCTGGTTTAATGTTGCTTTTAAATGCCGGTCTAAAAACGTACTGTTTATATTAGACAATTTTTCTTCGGTCATGTTTGACCAGATTGATCAAAAATTTGTACTATAGAAATGTGAATCAAGCAAAAAAAAAAAATTTTGAAGAAAAAAAACTGAAGACAATCTTCATTAGCATGCCATAAATGGCAAAAAGAGATACATAGAGAAAGTATTTGTTTTCACTCGCACCCAACGATTAGCAAATAGTCTGGCATCCTTTACAAAAATGTAGTATGCAACTATGTATCGCAAGTTTAAGTTAACCGCACTTTCTAATAAATTTGATAATGATAAACCAAACCATAGATTAAATTTTAAGCAATCAAACGAAATCAGCATCCATAACAAATGGATATTCAAAATTTCAAACTAACATGCAAAGTAGGAATTTTCTTATGACATAATTCAACTACCTTGAGAACCGAGGAGCTGACGCCGCACCTGCACTTTGCCTTAAAACTAACCATAAATCAATGAAGACATGATTTTTTTAAAAAAATCAACCCCATCGCTGGGGGCTGCTCCCTTAGGCTTGCCCAAAATCCTACACAATCCATCCGAAGCAGCCTCATTTCTCCAAGTCAACTTTCTCCGAAAGGTTCGCCTCTTCCTTTAAACTTGGCAAACCCATATCTGGAATAGCATTTCCTACTATTGATGTTCACAAGAATTGCTTTTTTGACAAGCTGACTCACCCGGAACTAGACAAAACCTGATTCCCATTCCAGCACACTCTCATACGTCGGATTAACCGCCAATAGCTGACCTCTACGCAACCTTCTTGACCGTCGTCGCCGCTCACACTCATATTGCACACCTCCAATGCTCTTGTTGAAACCCTAGGAACCCCAAACCTTTTATTCCTTTTACATTTTTATGACAATCAAGCAATTTAAGAAAGAAAAAATTGATCTAGTAAAATTCAAATTATAACCGTTAAAACTTGTTTAAAATTTGATCTAATTCTTAAATCTCTTCTGAACCGGTTACTGGTCCAACCAGTTAGACTGTATTTGATTTGGACAGTTAAATCTACCTAATCCAGTTGCAAGGCCCAATAAAAAGCCCATTTAATTTTGTTTTGTTCACTACCATTTATACCCCCAAACAAACCATTTATTAGCGTCAATATCCCTTATCAAATAGGCAGCACCTACCTGCAACATTCAAAAGTAGACATTGTGGTACGAAGACGAAGAAGCGAGAAGCCCTCAAATACATGAAGCAGAACCGCAACTGAGACTCGCTCTCAAGCATCAACCATGTCGCGAACTGTGCATCTTATCGCCAAAAACGTTCCTGGTAATTTCCTCTCTCAATTTTCTGTGGTTGCGGTGTGTTTGGTTTCCCGGAAACTCTCCGGGAAAGAGGAAATGAAAGCTAGTTTCTGTCGGGACTGTTGTAGGAATGGGTTTATTTAGATGATTTTTTCAGTTACCTAGATATGTACTTGAAATTCTCAGCTGCCAAATGAAGGCCTTTAGGGTTTATCTGTTTTTGCACTATGGTTGTGATGCTCTATGCTGTTGTTTTATGTAGTTTAGTGAGAAGGGTGATGAAGTTTTGGTTGAATATTTTTGTGGGTTCTTAAATTTATGTTGAAAGATTATTACTTGTAAAATGAATTTTACTGTGGACAGTTAGTTGTAAATTCCTGGACTTAAGCTTGCATGCATTTATAATTATATTTGTATAAATATATGTGTTGTTTGTTTGGCTTGTTTGTGTGTAAGTAGGGGTGTAAACGAGCCGCTCGAGCTCGGCTCCCTCAATATTTG
>JAYMTJ010000581.1:0-10279 GCA_036897525.1 Pelargonium x hortorum | reverse complement strand
TCTACAAACTAGAGTTTCAATCCTTGCGTTGCTCGGTAGCAATATTTTGTTTAATTTTTCCCCTTATTTTTTTTAAGACGCACTTCTGTTAAATTAACCATCATCATATAATCACATCAAATAATTCAAATTTTATTATATATGCTTCATATTTTACCAATTAGATGATGTACATGGACTAATATATCAAAAAAATTAGGGACCAAATTTTGTACATATGCGGAATTTCGGAGACCGAATTAAATTTTTCATCGAAGATAAATAGTTTTTGGATAAAGTACTCAAATGGTCCATGTACTATCAAAAATGGACTAAAATGGTCTATGTACTTCATTTTGGACTAAATTAGTCATTGTACTATCTAAAAGTGAACCGAAAAAGTCTCTCCGTCCAATTCTATCAAAAACCACCGTTAACTAGCTTATGTGAATTTATTTTTTTCATTTTTCAAAATTTTTAATTCACAAAATATCTACCACACCTCCCTCTACATGGCATCCACATCACTGATACGTCTTCTACACCTTCTTCTTCCTTACTTCGCCGGAAATTTCATAAAACCACCAAAAAATTCGTAAAATTCATGGAAAAGTCATAAAATAGCTTCATGACTTCAAATTAAAATACAAATTTTGTTTAATCCTTCAATTTTCATTTTAATAAAATTTGCGTATTTACATCATCCATTTGGGTTTATATGCAATAAAAGTTCCTTGTGGCTACTAGGATCTGCTAAAAATGTTTAACTCTCTCATCAATCATACTTAAGAGCATAGTCCTATATGTTACACTAATTACAGTAAATTGGACTCTTAGAACTGCATTCATCATCTATGCAAACTTTCTAGATCTTGCTTAAGTTTGATGAAACTTTTTTCATAAATATGGAATGTACATGTGGTACATACACAGATGCTTTCCGTTTTGCTGATAATGCTCTCTTATGTTGGCTATATTGGCAGTCCTTAACAGACTCTCCCACGTCCCAAATTATTGTCATGTTTTACTTGAATATTTTTACCAAGATGAGTGTCAATTTAGAAGAAAATTTGAAAAATTAAACAAAATTTGTATTTAATTTGAAGTCGTGAATTTTCTAGCGAAATGGAAAAGAAAAAGAAGTAGAAATGACGTGTCGGTGGGATGGATTCCATGTACGTTAGAAGAAAGGTGTAGGTACTCGCTCACATCCTCTCTTTACTTCCTACACAACTTGCTGCATCTACTTGTGTTCTATCAAAAAGCTGGTAATTTGTTTGAGTTATGGTCTTTAATGTTAATCTATTGTGTAACACTTGTGCTCATAATCCACGAGATTATATTCCGCAAGCTTGTACACTTCGCAACTTTGTCAATTTAGTTCGATTAAATAATAATTTTCATAATGTTTTATTTACTATGTACTTAACCTTTGTATAACACACAAAAAATACCAAAATTGTTGGATGATACTGAAATTTTGAGGTGTTTGATTTGGAAATTTGGAAAATTCCAGCGAAACTTTGAAGTTGTCAGCGTAACATGTTCTTGCCTCGTGAAGAAGAAAGATAAAATGGACATTTAAGAAAATAATGTCATGTGCATGACACATGATAAGAGACTCAAATTCCGTCAAAATAAACTGACGAAACTGTTAAATGGCAATATTAGGGCAGTAATATGTATAAAAAATATATGAGGGTAATAACATGCAACAAACCACTGTCAAGAGGGTAGTAACATATAATTTACCCACATAATTACATATAAACAAGACTTGACAATAATACACCTAATGAAATCTAATGGATAACCAATTATTCATGGTTGCTTAAAAAAGGACCTCAAGCCCAGACAATAACTGATTTTTAGACAACAGTCTCTGTACAAGAAGTGTCCTCTAAATTTGAATACAAGCGAGTACGCATCAATATTAAATCACCTCTGGAATCATATGTAATATTGGAGAAACACTGTAATGAAATGAATTTAACAATGAACATCACTAACCTTTGGCTATATCACTTCTTAACAGTATAATTTAAGTGCAAAATTGGCTTTTTACCGTTATGAATCGTGCTATCATAATGTGTTTAATAGACCTACGCCTATCTCCTCCGCAAGCTCATCCCATAGAGGGAGGAGCGTCAATAAAACAAGAAAAGTAGCCACTACCACTGCTGCTTTCCTCCATGTTCCAACATCTGTTACGTCGTTTAAGCATGGTTTCTCTGGAGACCTCTGAACATGTATATATTATCGGGATACAGTTGTCAATTGTAAAAGGAATGAAGCTCAAGAAACAACATATAGCTGGATATACACCTTTGAGTTCCTACGGGTTTCTTGTAACTTTCATACCTGGCATATTAGCACGTATAGTCCCCAAGGAAGCGACAAAGGTCCACCAAGCTGAAAGGACAGCGAAAAAGAAGCGGATTTCAGTTTTTTTTTTTTAAATACTTCTCCATAATGTCAGTGTAAATATTCTTATCGACCACATCTATGTTGCATAGACACGGAGATACAAGATACACGACATGACACAGATATAATGACAAGCAAGTTTTACGAAGGATACGTACAACAATAATTAATGATAATTTATATCTTTTACATTAGTGCATATAAATTATATCAATGCATATTCGTCAATGTGTTTTAGAGTGTGAAACTCATTTAATCAATTCAATTTTAGAAGTAAATGGGGAAGAGTAAAGTGATACGACACATTTCCTCCTAAAAAAACATTATTAAAAGATTGGAGCACGAGTATCCGAAGAGTGTCTGAGTGTCAAAGTGTCGAATACGCATTGGACACGGATTTGTTAAGAAGATGAGAGTGTACGTGCATCATAGGACCACATTCACGAGATAAAAGCTAGACTCCAAATCTATTTGTTCAAACTCTTGTACTAATTGGTTGTTGGACCATGTTTTTATAGTTAAATAGTATATGTGCTCCTATTCAGTTAGACAACTCAATCAGATTAGTCCTTTGAAATGTATAGCATCTATCCATAATCACTGACATGAAATATTGATCAGCGCATTCTAGGGTTTAATCAGCAATAGAGTCAGACAGAAAAATAGGCATACCACTCCCAGTCCAAGCATTGTGTATGTGACCAAGCCAAACCCAACTAGCGCACTTCTTCCAAAAGCACCCTGAAGAAAATTAAACGAAATAATTATGAACGTCGTATAGAGCATACATGTCGATATAAACGAGTGTGCTTGGATCAAAAACCAGAGACTGTACATGACATGAAATACAGTCTTCAGAGCAGAGTTTGGCAAATCCACTAATGGCCTGTTTGGATTCTTGAATTTGAGCCAAATTCAATTTTTGGATGCACAAAGAATATGGATTTGGCTCAAATCCAATAGGATTCAAAACATGCCCTATAATATGGGATTTTAAATGACGAGTCTTGCCCAAACATTATATTTGTATTTGAAATACAACAGTTTTAATCATGATTTTCAAATCAAATCCAAGAATCCACAATGCAACCTTGCAACATTGTTTTCCTAAGGTAAAAACCCCAATTTAGTCCCTGAACTTTTGTGTATGGACAAATTTGGTGAACTTTCAAATATAGACCCAAAATGGTCTTTGTTCCAAGAAAAGGAAAGAATAAGATACCTGCAAAGCTCTTCCACCATCAAGAGATCCCACTGGAAGCATGTTGAAAGCTGTAGTGGTTAAGCCACACCTGTTACGATAAATTTTACAACGAGCAAGTTACAAAATATTGTAAAAAGAATAATTTAGTACAGGAAAAAGATATATACATACCAGCCTGCAATAACAAGCGGATGTATAGAAACTGTGGCAGCATGCATTGCTCTGTATATTTGACAATGAGAACATACCAATACAAAACATATTCATATCATAAACATCCACTTAATTCACCGTTGTCTTAGTTAGCACAAGAATAACAAATTAGTAGAATGATGTTGTATAAACCATGGAGGGACATACGTGTAACCCAAGGCAGCTCTACTGATGAGTCCAAGAAGCAAAGAACCTTGGAAAAGCATGCTAGGAACCTGCACCAAATCTCCTGCAGCATCTGGACTTGACGAGAGCAACAGACCAACCGCAAACATTGAAACAGACAGTGCAGCACCAGCAAATGGCCCCGCAAGTGAAATGTCAACTTTAGTACTTCTATCAGGAAGAATGGATTTGAACTACAACAAAAATAGCCAATGAGCAGCAACATTCAGTGTATTATCCACAACACAAACAAATACTATGTCATGGGTGCTTTAGGTGCTTAAGAAAACCTTACACTATTCTATGTTTTGTGTGGATGCAGAGGTCATCGGGATAATAGAAAATTAAATAAACAATTCCACATAATGACATGCTTGATTAAATCTCCTTCACAAAGGCTCACTAGCAACATCCTATCATGGAGAGACCCATGTGCCCTCAACTTATAAAATGATCATACCTACATCATATCGCATGGATGATGATGAAACAGATTGTAGTCACCAGTATATTCCAATGACTTTCCAAATACAAATATGATTTGAACTTGTAATTAGCGGCGGAGCATAGCTTGGAAGAACCAACAAAAAATTCAAAACCCAACTCATTAATTTGTATTTCTCTAAATAAAAAAAAATAGAAAAAAGAAGGGGGAATATTGGTAAAACAACCAGCACCATCCCCTCCGCTTGCCTGAAACATTTAACTCCCATTATAAAACGTTTAAGGAACTATCTTATGTTACTCATGCAAGAGTAATATTTTCTTTCTACATTTCAGAAAATGTTTTTTATTTTTCCTAATCATGCTGCTATATGTATAATTTCATGTCTTATCAATGGGTAAAAACATTAAGAATATAGAGAGATTATCAGAAAAAGACCCTACACACAATTGAATGTGTCCATGCAAATACTGAAATAACTAGAAATGTACCTGTGTGATTGCACCGAAGCTGCCAAGGGTAATGTTAGGAATGAAGAAAGGAATGCTTAGCTTAACTTTTTTGGGGAAAGCAGCCAAAAAGTGCCCAACTTCCTGCACATAAACAACTCCATCATATAGGAAACCGAAAGAAAAGCAAAAGGCAAAAAGGATAAAACTTGAGGGAAAAAACATTGTACGATATGATTAGTCTGGAAATTGATCAGAGCAAAGTTAAACATTTTATGCAAACCAGAATAAACTATTGGCATTCAAAGTTGATAGTTTGGGGGAAAAAAATAGACCCCTTAAAGAGGATAAATTAAACTGACTTAGATTTTTTTTCTTGACAAATGTTACTTTAGCATCTTTTCTTTTAGAGTCAACCTATAGGTTTTGCTACAATAGTTCATCATAATGGTTTGGGCTCTATTTATTTTATTACCAAGGGTGGTCAGTTAGGGAAGTTTCTTATGTAAAACTTGGATACCGAGTAATTTTAATAGGGTTAGAAATGTGAAGATATAAATTTACTGTAACAAGAGAGGTAGGTTTGTATAATAGCGAATTGCATTATTATTTAATATCTTCTATATCCTATTTTCTTTAAACTCTCATATGGCAAGACAGTGATCAAGGTATAGCTGTGTATTTATCTTTTTATAGAGAACAAGGGCCTAAAAGTCACCCATAAAGTTACTGACAATCTTACAACTTGCATGTGCTAAATATAAGAAAATTATGTCCATATAGGGGTCATGGACAATTGTACCTATTATTAAAAACATGAAATTTGAAGCTATGAGAATGAAGAATCGGGGACAGCAAGTTTGAATTGTTGAAAATCTACAAAATAGGGTATTGCCTATGGTGGAAATATGCATTAGCTATTAAGTTAAAAGTGGACATTTACAATGCTGAAGTTTCTTCGGATAGGCCAAAAAGCATAATCTCTTCTCCACTTGGCATCAATTGACAGAAGAGAATTGAAGTTTGCTACTAAAAAGCTAGGAGGGGGAGCACAAATGTGGAGAAGTAAATCTCAAGAAGCAAATAAAAGGTGAGGTCAAGGTGAAGCAGCTATATGGAAGATGATCTCTTTCAATGGATTAACCAAGTTGAGTTCCGTTGCCTTCAACAAATGGTTTGTAGGATGTCCACGAGTATACTGAGAAAATTTATGACCTCTCTTTGAGGACTAGAGCATATACAAGCCATACTTTAACTGCATCTAATAAAAGGATGGTCTTTAGATTGATATTCAATATGATGTGAAGGACATAGGTTATGGACAGCGGAAAAAATATACAAGATACATATTTGTCTTAAACTTGCTAATTTAGCCCTCATAATTCAGTTTGAGAAAAGTTTCTTAACTTATTGAAGTGGCTCATACATATATCCCATCATAAATATACATTGTTAAGTCACCATCTATAGCATAACGACCGAGTGATAACAATATTCCCACTTCTAAGTATCAAAATGTAGGTCCTGAATTATGGCACCGTCATTTTCAGTCAGCTACACACATCTCTTCATTTCCTTCTTTTTTCTTCTCTACTTTTTTAGTTTTAGGTACTAGCACAACAGTCAGCTTAATTATTATAAAAACAAGAGCAATCACAATATGTAGGCTATATTGCAATAAATAAGAAGGAAAATAGAAGCTCAAGCTAGACATCGATTTGCATGGAGCATAGACCAAAACATTGTAATACAGTAAGAAGTTTTACTCACATGAAAAATTAGAATCCCCAAAACACCATAAGCTAGTGGCAGAGCAGAGTCCACATAAGGAAATAGCAGCTCCATATATGGTGGTTCTACGACACTTGCATCTGTAAAGTATTGTTACACTTCTGGTGGAAGTCGAACGAGCATGTCTAAATAGTTAGAGTGTGAGTTCTTCGCCCATGAGTCGATACATAATCTAGGATGCATGTGAGACTTTTGCAAATCGTGTGCCTGAGGATACAATTACACTGGTGTGACGCCTTTGTATTCACCTAAAGTTCAATATTGTTGTCTTTAAGTGAGCCTTGAATATATTTAAGCTGAGGTAGCATAGTAACTTGACAACACTAATATTTGGAACTAATGAATTAATCATTATTATCCAATTGCATCCCTACAAACTCGTTTTCATTAATAATTTTTTCTTTTCTTCTTTCGAATCTCTTTTACGTTAATTGTTTGATTCACAATTCACCACTCTTTTTTTCAATACGCAAATGATACTTTTATTATCTAAAGAGGAAAAAAGTACAAGAAAAATGCAGATTTAAAAATAATTCCCCTAACAAACCGAAAAAGTAAAACAGTATTTGACACACAAAAAACATCATGAACCTCCAGAGCAACAAGATACAGGATCAGAGCAACAATATACACAAAAACACATTTTCAAGTGTGTTCGTTTCTATGTACCAGTTTTGAAGCTTATAATTTCCTGTAAATTGAAACAAGTTGTAGCTAAGTGATTGCAGTGGTAGGCTAAATGTACTGAAGATAATAATTTTTTTGTATAGCATGACAAATTATTGAATCTATATTACACAATAGCATTGGTGGCTCTTTATTCACTACAACGGGTTTGGCCTATAACCGCGGGTTTTGGCCTCGGTTTTAAACCGCAAATAAATATAGCTTTTAATACACTGGTATTAACCTGCAAAAACAAATTAGGTCTATTTTAAAATAGGCCGCGGCTAGCAACCGCGATCTAATGCCTAGACCAAACAATCTTTTAATTTCGTTTAACCTAAACACTTCTTCTAGCTCTTCCATTTCTCACCTCCTTCACAATGCACTGATGGATCAAGTACTATAGCTTTTGCATTCTCTATCTTTTCAACTACTGCTTTTTTGGTGACATCTTTTACTGCTGGGATGCTCACTATTTCAACTGCAAGCTAATTATAATCATTCCCTTGTCAAGGTTCAGTAAGCCAGTTATAATCATTTTCCTCTCCGTCTCGATTATGTTTAGTCTCTCTATCTTTCTATGCAGAAACCAATGTGATTCACTTATATGGATCAACTATGGCTACAGATTAAAACTGTGAGGTAAATTAGTAGGAGACACAGGTGATCATGCTATGCACTATGGCTACTGATCTGATCTGAACTGACTGTCTTTTATGCTTCAAATTGTGTAGTGGCTTAAATGGTGCAATTTTTTCCTCATAAAACAGCTTACACTTGTGGAAGCTTAGTTTCCAACAGTTTATGCTCATAACTGTGCAATTGCTTTCCCCATCTAAAAGCTTTAGACATAGAGGAAAGGGGCAAAGTAAATATTTTGGTTGTAGGAGGTAGTGTTCATGGAAAAACGGTACAGTGTTTTCATACTTCCTCCGTCCCAAAATAAGTGTCCACATTTTTATTTTGAGAAAAATTAAGGAGAAGTTAGTTGGAGTGGTATGTTTACTATTGTATCTCATGATTATGTGGTGAGAGATTCTAATTAATTTTTTATAAGAGTATTGACATTTTATGCATAACTAACTTACTAGAAAAATGCAAGTGAAACATGACACTTATTTTGGGACAAAATGCAAGTGAAACATGACACTTATTTTGGAGCAGAAGAAGTATATGTTTTATTGGATATATTTGTTTTTTTGATTTTTTGGATACTGGTTCGGATATATATTTGGAATTATATGAATATATAATTTCTGTTTTATGATAATTTTTTTGGCTAGATCTTGTCAATGGTTGGATCATATTGTTGGAACTTGGAAGCATGATATAATTGAATATATATTCAAAAATTGTAGATAAAAACTAAATTTTGAATTTAAATTTAAATTACATTTTAGGCCGCGAATTCGAACTGCGGGCGTAGATCAAATGGGATCCACGGTTTCTGACCGCGACTAAAAAGGCCCAAGAACCGCGGACTATACGAACACCGGCCCGCCGTTTTCTAAACCGCGGGCTTAAGGCCAAAACCGCGGCTAAATCCCTAATATGCTGTAGTGATTTAATGCCACTATATTTGCAAGAAAAATACTGAAGGTTGAGCTTTGAATCCTTATAACAGTTTGTTTCCCCCATTCTGCTAATATTTATTTATGGAGTAGTTGTTTTTCTTTGATAATCACTAAGGCTGAAAGTATTTGTTGGAGTTCAATTGAATCCTCACTTTTTCATCTTTGGTAAGTGATTTGTCGCTAATGGTAGTTATATAATCGTACCACTTAGGGAATCCACAGAAAATAAGCGTTGGAAATGGATATCGCTAGATTTTATTAATCCATCTTGTACTTTGTCGCAACCCTTCTTTTCTTCTTCAATCGAAAAACAACTATCGGGGGAGCTTGGTAAAATTTCACCGTCTTCAATAAATTTATGAAAGCAGAGTAACTCGCTTGATCCATAATTTTAATAAATATGGTACAACCTCGATCATTAACGGTTTGGTATAAGTCGAGTCATTGTTTTTATACATACATCATACATGTAGGTACAAAGAAAAGAGTCCTTGCCTTCTATTATGATAGTATTTCAGATGCAAAGTTGCGACTCAGTCATATCATCTGAAGCTTCAAAATGAAACTGAGAACATAACATTGTAGACATATTTCTTTTAGGAGTTTAGTTACCTTTATTATATCTAGGATATCCAACTTCCATCTTTAATTCATTTTTTTTTTTCTCTAAAGATCCCAAAACAGTGTCGTCCGGTCAGGTTGAATTTATTTGGGTGATAAGCTTAATCTAACACTAACTCAAAAGGGATTTAGGTTCGTTCGGATCACATTGAGTTATTCACTTTTTAATTTAGGATGTAAATTGTGCATAATTGTCAGATTCAATACAACCGACTAAAACATTGGTCGGATAAGATCTTGAGTATCCTCGGATTCGAATAAAAACATGTCATTAGAATCAAATAATACAACGCTCCCATCAGCATAATAATTAAGAAAACACTTCATCGACAAAAACAATTAATACATGTCAATATTATAAAGTTGCTTTTTTAATTAAACCCCCTTGAGGTGAGGGAGGGTTTGGCATGGACTCCTACCAGTTTATTGAATGAAAACAATACAATACAAAATAGAGCTATAATGAACCTTAGCTCCAAACAAAGATACACACAACAAAATCTTATTCTAAAATACACCATATTACCCCTATAACTATCAAATAGTACACATGATGAAGAGAAATGGGAGAACTATTATTAGCATGGAAGATAGAGTGATATTATCATTGGCATGTAGCATTTAGCTATATTCTTCCTCTTCCACGTATCTTGGAAATTTTCTTTGACCTCTTCGCTGTTCTTCTCGGTTGCTTTCCCTCGACCATCCTCACAAGCCACTCCGGCGACTCAATTGAAAACACCAT
>JAYMTJ010000580.1:0-10286 GCA_036897525.1 Pelargonium x hortorum | reverse complement strand
AGATGAGAGTTTCTAGAAGGTTCTACAAGTGTAGAGGCACAAATGGGCTTTTGGGCTTGATGATCCTTTGGTTTGGGCTTTCATAGATTGGGCCTTATGTTTGGGCCCTTCATTTCATGATATTTATTTTGCTCATGACAATCACATGTGCATGTATTGCATTTTTCCGAGCCTTTTTGTTGTGTGGGAAGCATTTTTTGTGTCACGTACTTTCGGTCCGTGACATATAGCTTAGGGTTGTGTGAGTGGTCTTTGTAATCATTGACTGAGGCGATCCTTAATTACTATTTGTTATCGTTGCTAGTAGATTTTTTCCAACGAGTCTCTTTATTAAATCATGTCACAGCCTTAAATTGTACTCCAGTGTTCTGTACTGCTTTTTGCATGACTTAGCATAAGAAATCTAAACCGTTTGTCATTTTGTTAGTGGGGTTCAATTTTTTCTTTTCTTGATAGTTACAATTCATTTTATTATACCAACTCTCATTTTCCCTCCAACAGAGATCTTGATTAATATTCATTCAAGGACAGAGAGCATCTGTGCTTTGCATACCCGTCTACACGCCTGGTGTTTTTTGCCTACCTTTTTTTAAATCTTTCTACCACACTCAGCAGCCCATCAACGCCGGACCTCGGAGTAGCAGCTCATCAGTACTTCGGCCTCTCTCTCTCTCTCTTCCTTGCACTATGCAGATCAGGTATGGGTTTTGACATATTGGGTTGATTGTACTGTATACTACTATTTGTTTGCAAAAAGTTCACATTTTTATTTTGAATATTTTGTTGTTTTGTGGAGATTTTTTTATATATATCTGGAAAGGAGTAAAGCAAAATGATGAGATTTGCATATCTGAATTCTGGTGTTGAAACCATTTCGTATTGACTTTCAAAGTTCTGTGATTGGTTTGTTTCATTGCTTTTAGTATCATAATTGTTATTTAGAATGGTAGCTGAACCATTGTCTTTGGTGGGTTTTGTGTAAATTTCTTATTTTTGTTTGCATTGTCATGTGTACTTTGGCTTGTAATCATCTTCTCTCTCCCGACTTTTTTTGAATTGGTTGCAGCTGAGATAAATGCATGCTCCCCATTATATCAGTGCGTTTCCATCTGAATCGTTTCCCAGTCTTTGATTACTTTGCTCTTGCATCCTTCCACATCTACAATTGCAAGGAACAACTCATATTGCAGTCCATTCACCCATCGATATCTCTCAATTACAGTAAGTTCAAATTTTTTGTTTGCTGCTATTACTCAAAGCTGAATGCAATTTGTTGGCTCTACCGGCCAGTGAAATCATTGAAATTATTAAATGGATGCAATATAGCTCTTGCAATGAAGGAATTAATCTATACTAACATGGTCACAAACCTTTTTGTAGTTGTGCATTCGGTTCAGAATTTTTACCCATAACTGCAAACCGAGGGTAAACCAAAAAGGCAAAAAGTATAAATATAAGGAGATGCCCTGCATTATATATTAAAGTCGCATTCCAGTTCATGAAAAGGACTTAGAATAGCGATATGTGATGCTAACAATTTACTGTTTTGAACAAGTAAAGAATTGATTTGCCCAGCTGTCTACAAGTTTTTATTGTCTCTTTGCTAGTTCAAATATAATGCTATGCTGTTGTCCCTATTCACTAATAGGATAAATTAGATGTTCATTATTATTTATTTTTTGTTGATTTTAGAAATGATGCAAGGCTATTCCATTGTTTTTAAGTCAAAGTGTCCATATTCTGTAAAAGGAAACTCGCGTCCTGTTAAGAATTTGCTAGTAAATGAAGCTAATATGGTTAATCCGCTTATGAAGTTTACAAATCCATGTTATTATTTAAACTATTTTCCTAGGTTGTATAATGTCATTTTCTGAGGGCAAGAATAACTGTTTTACCCTTTCTCTTGCATCTATTAAGTAGCAACTCGATATGCGTACATACTAATATTAATAATTGTGTTAGCTTGTACTAAACATGTTTACATAAGTAGGCAGTAGCTAGCAGAATTCATCCTAAGTTATCATGTATATTTTGGCTTGTACGTAGGATTGATTAGTAGATGATGCGTGTTTTTGTATTATGTGTTGAGTACTTCGAGTTTTCCGTATTAAGCTACTTTATAGTATTTTGTCTTGTAAATACAAATGTTGTTGGATATTAATTATGCATCATCAACTCAGATGGGAGATTCTTCATCAGTGGTTAGGCCCGCCAAAGATCTTTTGTTTATCGTCTACTGTCAGGCATATAGTTACATCATCAATGCCGTAGACAAGAACGGTGTAAGATTGCGTCAGTACGATCTAACTTTAGAAGCTGGTACGTTTCCATATGCAATGGGTTTTGCTGGGATGGGTTCTAAGCTTTTTATGATCGGGGGACTATGTACCCAACATGTGGATGATACTCACTCTTTTGACGTGCATATTCTAGATATATCCACATTTTCCTCATTCAAAAACAAAGAACCAAAATCATTAACCGTTGCGGGTCCGAAATTGAATGCGCCTAAGATAAGGCCTATAACCTTTGTTATTAGGGGTAGCATTTATGCCCTATCTAATTCATTTCCGCTTGTTGAAGACGGTGTTGCGAATTTTGAGGTCTTGCATGCCTCTAGTTCCTCATGGACTGTGCTGCCTGAGCCATCCATTGATCGAAGTTCTCCTCCACATCAATCATGTTATGAGATTGTATCTTATGCAATTACTAGCGATAGATATGTCGTTATTTCGGTGTCGTATGGATGCGGTGTTTACACGTTCGATTTAGCACAACCAACAGCTCCTTGGATGTACATGAGTACGAGCTCTTTGTCTTTTAATGGAAATGCAATTTCCATGTGGAATGGTGTGACGTGGGATTATTTTGCCTTTGCTGAACATTGCCAGTGTGGAAATTCTCCGAAAATGTTGAGTGTTTTCAATGATGTGATGGATTCTTCGTGCGGAAATGTGACTATTCGAGCACCATCCCCCAAAGTTGCTGTTTTTCAAGAGCGGGTATTGGTAAACGTTGACGAAAAGATCTTCGTTGTGAGACGTGGATTTGCTAAACCTCCAGAGTTCGATAAGGGAAGACGTCACACAATCGAAGTATACTGTTTTGAGGTTAGTAAGAAAGTCGACAAACAAGGCAAAATCAAGTATGGAGCTGTCAACCACAACTGCATTGACTTTGTTGTTGAAGAAAGTGTCACTTGGGTTCTAGATGCATTTCTACATTGTATTCCTTTATCTTCGTCCGGTTAGGTAGTTTCTTCATGAATATGTTATTTTGTAACAAGCTATAGAGTTGTTTTAAGAGACACAATTATGGACATGACAAGTATGGGGCTGTAATAGATAATAACTATGATTCTGAACTTGTGGAACATTTTATTGGGTTTAAGGCCTTGCAAACTATTTGCATTTGGTTTGACTTTTCGTATTTCATTCACAGGGTAAACAAACCCAATTTACCCATATTTGCAGGGATTTTTCAGTTCGATCAGCATGGTTATTGGTAGTGTTTTTTTGCAGTGTTGGAACAAGCAAATTACACTAAGGTAATACAAATTGCATTATCACAATGTTTTGAGTTTTAACTTTGACGAATGTACTTGCGTAGAATGCCTTAAGAGAGCACTAGAAGAACAGTACGGTGGCGAGGAGGAGGTAATATATCACACATATCTGCATATGTTGTCTTATTTTACGCTTAGTTTGATAATTAACCGATCTTGTAATTTTTCTTATGTTTAACAGTTGCCGCAGACTAATCTTGGCTTCAATAACACTCCCTTCAAATTTACAAAATATTCAAATGCATACATGCTTGTGTATAATACGTGAAAGTGACAAGGACAAAATAATATGTAATGTTGATGAGAAGGATATTGCCGAACACCTGAGGGTAAATTCTTTCAATTCATATGCACTTGATATAAAATTAGCGAATTGCTGTCTGTGCACATCTAATCTTATACAGTTGCATCCAGGTTGATGTGTTAATTATTCTGTTTTAGGTTAGGTTGAAGAAAGAACAAGAAGAGAAGGAAGACAAAAGAAGATATAAAGCTCAAGCGCACCTTTATACAATTATAAAGGTTATTGCTTCTGTTTTTCTTCAAGCTAATATTAGTGTCATCTTTAAACTCCTCTTTGAGCCCAACTGTTTCTTGCATCTAGGTTGCTCACTTGCTCGTGATGAAGATCTTGCAGAACAAATTGGAAAGGATATATATTTTGATCTTGTGGATCATGACAAAGTGCGTAGCTTTTGTATTCAGAAGCAGACACCATTTACTATTTTCAAGGTACAATGGCTAATATTTATCTTTTTATTTATTTTTGTTGTTGATTTGGAGCCTTCTTTCGTTTGTAATCTTGATGTGATCCACAAGCGGAGGTTGCCAAAGAGTTAGGCATACCTGTCCAATTTCAGCGGTTCTGGATTTGGTAGAAGCGGCAGAACCACACATATCGTCCCAACCGACCACTGACTCCACTAGCGGAAGCACAATCTGTAATTATCAACTAATCATACATCCACTCTTTCATTGTATCTTTGAGCTGATAATTGTTTAGATGTTGTAAGAAAGAGACGATGAACTGTAGGATTTAATACACACTACCTACAATATCTTGAAGCATGATTGTTAGTTAATGAAAGTTGGTTGTTTGTTGTGGGTTGGACAGTTAAGGGAGGTATCAAATAAGAGTCACAATGCCGAACTGAAACTGTTTCTGGAAATAGAACTAGGCCCTGTAATTTTAGGTTATTTGTGTTCACAATCGTTTTTACTATTATTCATTACATCATAAATTGTTTCTTTGAGGGTGAAGACATTTTCCTCATTTTTTTAATAATTCTGTACACACACCAGGATCTACGACCTATTCCTCTACCTGAAAAAACAAAAGAGGATATTTTGATCTTCTTCAAGCTCTATGATCCTGTGAAAGGAGAACTACGGTATGTCGTTTTTATCATTCGTACTACTGTTTTTATTTATGCCTTCTGACGTTTTGATTACTTTCTCGGGTCCAGATTTGTTGGTATACTTTTTGTGAAGCGTTCTACTAAGCCAATTGAAATTTTAACAAAATTAAATAAAATGGCTGGCTTTGATCCTGATAAGGAAATAGAACTTTATGAGGTTTGTTGTTATAAAGTTAAATTTTTTACTACTTTATTGTGTCTTGCGTCTTTTGTGTTAATTCGCCTTTTGCTGCATCTTGGTGATGTTTGTTCAAAGTATCTCCATCTGTTCATATCCAAAAAACCAGGAAATAAAGTTCGAGCCTACTGTCATGTGTGAGCACCTTGATAAGAGAACATCTTTCCGGTTAAGTCAGGTATACATTGGTTTGTCGAAAACTGGAAGTGTTGTAAACTATGTCTTGATAAAATGAATAAATTAATCTTTTCCTTTTCTTTTCAGATCGAAGATGGGGATATCATATGCTTTCAGAAGTCTTCTCCACCTTAAACTGATGAAGAAAGCCGATATTCAGATGTTCCTTCATTTTTTTGGAATATGTGCATAATCTCCAGGTACAATATTCTCACACAATATTAGGGTAAAGATTCACCTGTTTTTATGTCAGTTGGTCCTTTGTGTGATTAATGGTCTAATAATGTTGTTTTATATGCTATTTGTACACATTTTTAGGTGTTTGAAATTTCTTAATAGATTTCTTCCTACAAAATATGCTGCTTTTAGCCTGTAAGTGTTGGGTCAAAATCTTGGAGAACTATAAATCATAGAGAGGGGATATATATGTTTTAATATTTGGGAGTATATAAATACACACACGCACACACGTTTCAATTTTGAATGGATGTTTTGAGAACAACTAAAGTTTTTATATTGGTATATATGTATACCCTTGGATTTTGGGAAGATATGTGTTAGAATTTTTTCTCTTGATAATTTTTTCTCTTAATTCACTTGGTTTATGAGAGCATTTTATCTATAGAAAAAATTTAGAATAGTTTTAAAATACAATATGTTTACAATTCTTTAGTATAACAGAGCAATTTCTTTATTTTGTTTCTTGTTAATTCAAACTTTCGTTGCTTATTTTGTAAGTTTCGCGTATAATAATCAACAAATATGTGAAGTTTACAAGATTTGTATATGAAATAGTCTGGTTCTGCCCTTCCATTTATTTCAAATAACACTCTCGTTTTGTTTAACCTTGAGCAAAACTTAGATAAACGTCTTATGCTTTTAGGTGGTTCATTTCCGATCTCTGGAGAGACCAAAGGAGGACGATTTCTGTTTAGAGCTGTAAGCATTTCTTGCAAAATCTTCCCTCACTGTCAATAAGTTTTTTTTTTCTTAATAAATATTTTTTGGTTGTTGGATATTCATTTTCAATTCACTCACTTGTCCAGGTCAAAGCAACACAGCTATGATGATGTTGTGGATGGAGTGGCTCGCCGAATTGGATTGGAGGACCCATCCAAAATCAGACTCACATCTCACAATTGCTATTCTCGGCAACCCAAGCCACAGCCTATTAAATATCGAGGAGTTGAGCATTTTGTCAGACATTTTGGTCCGTTACAATCAGGTAGTGTTTGGACTAAAGCTTTTGCTGTATGGTTGTAACTTCCTTTTACATTGACACAACTATATGATTGTTTCCTTATTCCTCGTCTCTCCTGGACAGACATCTGATATACTATATTATGAAGTCTTGGACATACCTCTGCCAGAATTACAAGGTCTAAAAAACCTGAAAGTTGTTTTTCATCATGCTACAAAAGATGATGTACGTAAGAAATACGTGGTGCCATTGTTTCCAGATCTTTTTCTCTACGGGGTTATGTATGTGATTTGAAGACTATGTTTTTTAACCAAGCTTGGAACTTTTCTCAGGTGGTAATTCACAATATTAGATTACCTAAACAGAGTACTGTAGGAGATGTGATAAATGAACTGAAGTCAAAGGTAATTTTTCTTTATTCCTACAGTCATTATGAGAATTATCGTTACAATTGTTTCTTATTAAATAATAAACTAATCTTTTCACCATTGAGAAGTCATTGTGTGTGTCATGCGCTTTCTAATTCTATTCACGATCTTTTCAAAGAAAATCATTTTATAGTTGACTTACAAAGTTGATAAACCTCAAACAACTACTCCCTCCATCTCAAAATGAGTGTCCACTCTCTATTTTGGATAGTTATATGGATGAGTTAACAAAAGTATCCGTAGGATAAGTCAGTTAGAATCCCTTGAGTTTATTGCAACATGAGTTCATGGGTATACAAGGGGAAAATCTAACTCTAACTAACTCATCTTTAATCTCTACAAAAATAGGAAAGTTGTCACTCATTTCGGGAACGGAATGAGTATTTTTTATTTGTGGAATGAGCATTCGTGTTAGTTTTCAGGATTAGAAACATTTCATGTGTGGTTGGTTATTATAAAATTACCTGTGTTTGTTGCACCTAAAACAGGTAGAGTTGTCTCGTCCAGATGCAGAACTTATTTACTAGAAGTCTTCTATCACAAGATCTACAAGGTAGTTGCTAATTTTAAATTTTGGTTTCTAACAATTATCCCGTTTCTATCCTCCTCTAGTCAAGATTTTGGCATGGCGTTCGTATTTATAGTTACTTCGTTTCTGAAGTGCAATTTTGATTTTATAAGATTCTACATGAGTAAATATATCATAACATTGTTTATGGAGCTCTCAATTGTATTGTTCTATTTTGACCTTGCAGATATTTCCTCCCGGTGAGAAAATTGATAATATAAATGATCAATATTGGACACTGCGTGCAGAGGAGGTAACACCCTCCCCTGTTTATTTTAGCTGAATAGTTTTTAGAGTATAAAAGGTTGTTGGATTGGCATATTGGCTTTGTTTGTGGTTGTTGCTCCTGCATCATCTATCATCAGTGGGTTCATTTAAATAATGTGATGGTATTCATGTATATTCACATCGAGGTGAAGTATTTAAACAGTCCAATAAAGATGTGTGCGAAATATTTAAGCAATTAAAGACGTGTATGCTTAGTTACACGAGAGGACAAGTTCTAACTTCTGTTGCTCTATAAGTGGTCAAAATCATAATCCATTTGCTCTGCTTTACTTTTTCGTGTAGCGAATATTGATTTATGTAAAGAATATGAAACGCTATCGTTAATATTGATGTAGAACATAAGTCCTTTTTTATGTAGGGCATTGCAAGAGTTGACTCAAAATTACATAGGAAATAGCCTACCTAGGTTAAGGCAAATCTATAAATCATTGAACTATTCAAAATAAGTCACGAATAAGCAAATCCCACATATTAGGGATTCTAACATGTCGTCGCAGGGGATGCCTTATTGGAACCACTGTAATCACCAAAGTATGGTTGGATTATGAAAATAATTTAAAAAACAGATGTTCTTGATTGAGCATATATCCCGCCGGATGCCGATGGCTAGAATAACAATAGACACAACGGGTGTAGGGGTTTTCCCTTTCAGTGTGAAGGAGTGCTCACATTTTTTATGTCTAATAGAGAAATTATAATTATAATTTTTTTTAAAAGAGATCCTAACACAGCTGCCCCAAGGCAACGGTGTGTCACAGTGAAAGATTAGGTATGTTAGATGTAGCTTATGATTTTCATTCAGCTGGTTGTAATTAAATTCCGTTCTTGAAACAAATTGTGGGTTTTGATATTTCTGGGAGGGGTTCTAATGTTTCTGATGTGGCTATTTTAGCCCAAATCCCAAATACCCAACCTAGTTTGCAATGATAGTGTTCCTTTGGAACTGTAGATGGATGGGGGGCAAGATTAAAGCCCGTTATATTCGTGATTGGACTGCTCAGTTAAAGATTGATTGCTTGATTTTATTGGAGACTCGTGTTGGGAACGATAGTGCTGAGCTGACTCTATTATCACTCAGTTGAGGTTTGATCACTGGTTTAGAACTGATACGGCTGGTAGATCAAGAGGGATTTTGTGCTTATGGAATAACAGAGGGTTCTCAGTTCGGGTTTTGGGATTCTAATAATTCAACAACCCTCTCAACCTCAAGGTGTCAGTGAATCGACAATTTAGTTTGTGAAAAACAGCTAGAAAATGTGATTAGAAAATTGACCAATAAAACATAAAAAAATGTAGTCAATGCCTCGTGCCAAATCTGATGAAAAACATCAACACATGTTTATTAAAGTTTGTTGATGCCACAACAGGGGATGACCGATTGGTGGCCCTGGTAATCAACAAGGTGTGGTTAGATTATGAAATTAACTGCAAAAAAAGAGATGGTCTGGTCTTGATTTAACAGACCCTAACAAAATGCGGAGAACACCAACATTGGTGGAAGACTAGTGAGGGCCCTAAAAAAACAAGAAGACATTTGTACCTTTTAGGGAATATGAAATGCTGTTGTTAATGTTGATGTAAAATAGAAGCATTTTATACAGGTCATTGCTAGAGTTGGCTCAAAATTTAATTGGAAATGGTCAGGGTTAATGCTAATTCTATGGAGCAAATTGAACTATTCAAAATGGGCATACATAAACAAATTTCATAGATGATGGAATTCGAAATATTTCAACAATTTCTTTATTTGCTCTTTATCAGTCAAGTTTTGGAAATGTATGTATTGTGTTTTTATTTACTGACTACAATTCATTGCTTACAAATTGGATTGGCATTGTATTTTTAACTTTCTAAATGATTGCTATTCTAAAGCATGCTGAATTACAAAAGATTATACAAACTTTCAATTTGTATAAGGTACCTCGTGCTATATTTGGATTTCGGAATGTAGCTTTTTTCATAATTTTACCTTTTATGTTGAATTTCTTTATTTCCAGTTTGACATACTTGTCAAACATATCTGCACGTTTGATGAGTCAAATTGATGTTCAGCAATTATCTTACATCTGTCTTGTCACGTATACCCCAAAAGATAATGAGGAATGTGAATAATCTATAATCTCTGATTGTATATAGTTTGTTGTCATCTGTCTTGTCGTGTAAACCCCAAAACATAACATTTAACTTTCATTTTATTTTGATCTCTTATGGAAGATGGATGTATTCTCAGATAAAATGTAAGAATTTCAGTTTTGGATTATATGAATGGATTAGATGCCAATCCTTGTTTGTATTGAGTCTCAGATCCCTGAAGAAGAAAAAGAACCTCGGTCCTTAAGATCGCTTGATCCATGTTTATCACTTTACAAAAGAGACTGCACAAAATCAAATGGTATTAAGCGTGGAAATATTTCTTTATATACCTTTTGACATTGCTTTGAGCAAATTGTTTGATGCTTTTAG